>JAIOTZ010000173.1:0-78868 GCA_023374045.1 Limonium bicolor | reverse complement strand
CATCCTGTTGGAAGTCGTTCAATCGACTGCCTTTATTTTATCTCTTGATACATTCCATGAATGTGTTACATACGTGTGTATTTGCTCGGGTCATTGAGCGATCTCTTAGGTTTTCCCCTTGGAGTTCGGGATTGTGTTCTTACCGTACTGTCGGTTATTGTTGTAGTGGGTTACACCATTGCAAATATTTATATGGTTTAATATTTTGTCCAAGTTCCGCTCCCGGCTGACTGGTGTGTCACCTCATCTCATCATGGTCAGGCCGTCGGGCCTTTCCAAGGTCTTATTTTTCTGTTCTCATGGATTTACAATCCGGTATAATATGTGTTACAACTGCAGCGTTCTCCTATCTTGCCATGATGGCTTTCCGTGTAGCTTAACCGGGAAGCACTTGTATGGCAAGTGCGCCATGCAGGATGGGCTATTGGTGTAAGGTACATTGGAAGTGATACTTCCTTCTAATTCCCATGGAATTAGTAGTCCTCGAGACTCCTTCGATAATCTCTTATTTTGGATATCTAACCATCCGGTAGTGTCCTTGTTGTTTGACAGTACTGTCATTCATCAGGGCGTTCCTCTTTCTGAGGGAATCCCTTAATATTTTCTTATGTCTTAATCCTCGCTCCTGTCTCCAACATTTTGTTGTGGTTACTCAGTAATGATTCTCCTTTAGGCACTACATCGTAGTCCTATTTCGGTATAAAATTTATATGTGTTTCCACCGTTGTTCGCGTTGTGTCGGCCAGGTTTGTAACCTTTTCATTGTATGGGATTTGGAGTTCCCGTTTCTAACTGGACTTTCCAGTAGTCTCAATCCTCATGCTTTGTATTATCCTACTGTTATGCTCCTCCGGACCACTGTCCGGTACTCATGTCACTTCCCCATTTTTTTCTATTGCACTCATAGTGCTTTGCTTATCATTGGTATTGAGGGTTATTTCGACTGCGTAGCATGTCGACCCATGTTGCCGGTAATTACTGTTCCCTTACTGGTAGAATTCCCATGATAGCGCCTGTTTCACCGTGCGCCTCAGTTAAAACATTCAAGTTCTCATAAACAGTTGTTCAACAAGATGTTTCTCGTATTGTTACTGTTAACTAACTGCCAGATCGGGTTTTTCCCGAGTAGGAGAAGGCTTTCTTCTCTCTGGCGTTTGTTCCATGTATTCAGGGTTAGGGATGTGGAGGGCGGGTCTAGGTACTATGGATATCCGGTAAACACCGGGAAGTCCTGACTAACGCACCTCACACTCTATCTCTCAACCCTTAACCCATAACTCAATCTCAACCTCAATATTCTCCTAAGTTCGGCATTTCTTGTCTTCAGAGCGTAACTACGCTCTGATACCACTTTTTGTAACACCCCAACTCAATCCAAATGTGGTCTCGTAACTTAACAGCATACATATAAACATGTCACAGCGGAATTCTTTACACTCCAGGACCTTGCCACGGTCTGACTATAGAATATACCAAACATTAGTGCAACAACCTTAACCAAATACATATTCTTCTTACAATCCTCTCACATCCTATACATCTTACTAACTCAATTGCCATACGAGCGTACATGCACAACTCGTAGGCCACACTTAACCCGTAACACTTGTACCCCTTCTTACTCTTGCGACGGCCGCCTCCTGATGTTCACCTGTGTAGTAAAAACAGCCCCCAAAGGGGGTCAGCACGAATGCTGGTACGATCCTCTCATGGCCCCCAAGCTAACGTGGCTACGACGACTAATTGTCGATAGCATGGAGGTTGATTAGATGCACAACATAATAGAAAGTGCAGTAAACAACAACTCAGATATGAACAATCAAAGTTCACACACAATGAACGACTTAAATGCGTTCCCTTAATTAGAGAGTTAATTATTTAACTCCTTAAGTAATGTTCCCTCTTAATCTTAGTCCATCCTTACCACCTCAATCTTAGTCTTATTAATCTTAGAAACAACCATCCTTTAATAAGGAGTGGATGTAGCTTATCTTAATCTTAATAATACAAACCATCCTTTAAAGAGGAATGGTTGCAACTCATCTTAACCTACCTTAATCTTAATCTTAACTTATTCTCAGTATACAAACCGTTCCTGAAGGGGAATGGTTGTAGCTTAATTCCAAACCTGGGATTTAGGTGATCCCACCGCACCATCTTAATGCCACCTACCCTGGACGGGAGTCCAGAGTAGCTGAGCCGGCAACCGGCCCTAGGCTACAAGTCCGAAGACAAGTCCTTAAGCGGAAGTCGAATCTGCTATAGATACCGACCCCTTTCCTTAGCATGCATGACCGGAGATCGGTCCCGGGTTTCCTCACTCAAGTTCCAGTTAGTAGTAGTCTCAAGACCATGTTTGTTGGTTAACCTCTTTCGGTTTATATCAACCCATATTAGGGAGCGTTCCTTAGTCTCACTCATTTCCTTACTAAACGTTGGTTAGTAAGTTCTCACGGTATGTTGTGTTAGTTTTCAAACATCACACAACAATTCAATAAACATAATATTCCAGTTGCATGCTTTATCTTGTTTAGTGAGCACACAAAAACAAATAGCACACAAGCCGAGGGACACCTCGTTAGCAAGCAGGTCACAAGAAGAACTGTACCGTTCACCGTTGGCCGTTCGGTTGCTTAATCTCTTCCGGAGTCCAATTCCAAGTCCTAAAACATTCATTCAGTTTTAGGTTGTTAATCACTTAACTCAATTCAACTTACTTATCTTACTTAACTTACTTAACCCTTAATGATTCCATCCTAACACCTCTTAAGTCTTACAACTTAATCTTACACTTTTAAGTATTCTTAACTTAATCCCTTAGGTCTTATACCTCTAATCATCATTGCCCACTTAATGGGGTACCATTAATACCACTAAACTCTCTTGGGTTTTTTTTCTTTTTTCTTTTTTTTTTAAGTCTTAAGGGTCGTCCGACCCACCGTCCGACCACCAACTGGGTCGGACCATTCCAGAGACTCTCGGGTTTGAAAAACTCCTCTTGTCCCCCACGTCCGACCCAACCAACTGGGTCGGACCATTACAAAATTTTTTCATCTTTTAAAACTCTCCTGTCCGACCCATGTCCGACCCATGTCCGACCCAACCAACTGGGTCGGACCATTACAGAACCCTTCACTGGCGTCTAACAGAGGCCGTCCGACCCCAAACTTGGGTCGGACCCCTGGGTCGGACGCCACCAGAACATGTCCAAAAATTGTTAAATCTTCACCAAACTTCTCCTAAAGCCTTCTAATGTATTCTAACATCATTTAGACCTTTTAACCCTCCTTTAATCATCCTCCAAACTCATTAAAATAACCTCCAAAGATCATCCTAACCTTTTGCTCAATTCTTGCAAGAAATTCCTAACACTTGTTAACTAATTCCTTATTCTCTCAACATGTGCATTTTATCTAAAACTTCAACTAACCAAAGTGTTTCTTTCCTACCCATATAACTCCTCCTTAACATCATTGCACTCCATCTTTGCTTGTTAAACCTTCCAAGGTCATCTTGCATGTCCATGCACAATTTTCCCTTCTTTCCTTTGGTTACTCATCACTCTTAAACTCTTAAGCATACCTATACCTTTCTTTCCATTACCTTAATACCTTGACATTGTTCTTCATTTTCCCTAACCATGCAACGCCTCCTTAGACATTTCCACTTCTTTATGCAACTTACTCACCATTCACCTGATCATACCCTCTTATACGTTTCTAGTCATTCCCTTGACGACTTACAACATTCCCCCACCAATCTTCACTCCCATCACCTAAGTCCACTCATTACCATCTAAAAAACCTTAGTTCTACCACTAACATCACACCTCTTTCACAAACTTCCCGAACTCTCATTGTTCTACACTTAGTTCATACCTAAATCATCTCAAAGCATATACATCATTTCCTCCAGATTCTTGCACAAGTCTTAGCATTCCTCATCACATGATTTTGGTGTGTTTAATACACTCACCAATCCTCTAATTCCTCCTAGACATCTCTAGGTCATCCTAAACCTCAAGAACTCCTTATCTAATCATTTCCACTCAAATTCCTCATAATGATCCCTAGTGAATCCTAGGGCATATTAGCTCACCACTATCACTTAAACACCTTGTTTTCTACTCAAATTTCGCCATAGCTCCTCTAGCATATTATCATGCCCAAATGCTTTGTTTTCCTCATTCAACCATCTAACACATATCAAGTTCTTTCTCATCATATCTCATCACCCAAACCAACTCTTCACAACAAACTCAATATATTGCAATAATCTTAAATTGCATAGCACTAAGGCTCTTAAATGACATGGCTCTTAGGCCCTTAAATAACTTAAACTTAAACACTGAATTTCCCACATATAAAAGCTTCAACCTGCAAATACACCCATCAATCTCATAGTAGATATAATGCTCTTAAAATCCATCTCAAACTTATATTACTAACTCATTCCCATTGGCTCCTTAGTCACAAGTTCACAAGCTTATTTAAGTTCTTTGTCTTAGGTTACATAACCCATTACCTAATGTAAGCCCTAGGCTACATTGGTACTCATCTAAAACTCATTCCTTAATCTTAAACCACCATTAGGTAAGCAATTTACCTTATTTTCTCAAGCTTATCTTAACCTCCTCCTTAGACCTTCTCTTGCACGGATCTCGGCCACCACTTAAACTTCCTTTGCCAATGTTCTAACCAATATTCAATGACTCACATGAGTACTAAACAATACACTAACCTCAAGGAATGAAACCCTAGGTTAGAAATGTGTTCTAAGGCATAAAAGTGGATGATTACCTTTGAAGTCTCAAGATAGACTTTGGCATTGAATGAAATAGGACCTCCACTAGTCCTTGGTGAATAAATCAAGCTAGAACAAGGCATAAAAACAAGGCCCCATAAGTAGTAATTTTGGCCATGTAAGGAAGTGATGGAAACTTGGTTTTTCTTACATTTTCTTTACCTTAAGAGATTGGAGAAGCTAATGAGCTCTTCAAACTTGATTTTCCTCCATCAATGGAGTTTTCTCATGGCACCAAACTTGAGCTTTGAAAGATTTGGAAAGATAGAAAGCTAGAGCTTAAGCTAACTAAGAATAATATGTGTTTAGTTTTTGATTTGGAGCTAAAATGAGTGAGTTGTAGACAAGGCAAGGTGAGGCACAATGGAGCTTGTTCTCTCGGTTTGAGAGGATGAAGAGCATGAAGAAAATCGTGGAAGAAGAGAATGAATGGAGAAGAGGAGAGAAGGTAGGCTAAAAGGTAAGATATTTACCTTAAAGCAAATAGTAACCTTTCTTTATTCTCTTTTCTTCTTAAGTTGTGTGACTCATGTGGTGACTCACCACCTAAAAACCGGCCCCCTTATTAAGTAAGGGCATGTTTGGCCTTTATTGACCAATTAACTAAACTAAGTTAATTAAAGACTAAGCTAGTCACTATTTGGCACTATTCACAAATTAGTGCACATATTTCTGAAATTTTTGATTTCCCATTGATTTAGACCTCCTAATATGATACTAATTAGTACAAATGTTGATTAAAGAGTAATGATGGACATTTAGCCACTCAAACTCAATTCTAAGACAATTTCTCAAAAATGTGCTTTAAGACTTCTTAAAGCACATTTTGTGTTTTAACTTGTTTTCAAGCTTGGTTTTCTTTGCTAATTGATTTAAAATGTCCATTAGCATATTAGTAAAGTCTTATAATGTATTTGGTGCTAATCAAAGTCACTCCAAGCTTAGAGCATGTTTTTGCCCTGATTGCCCTTAAGGCACTTTCTTGTGTTTTCCTTGGTTTAAATTGTCTACCAATCTTTCTAAGGCATATTCTAGCTTACTACATCATAATTTGATGTTTACTTAGCATACTTAGGTTGGGGTATTTCAATCTACCCCCCTTAAAAGAATTTGTCCCCAAAGTTCCCATCATCTTATCTTATTAGAATACATGTCTTACCTCATTCCTTAGATCATATAGATCATACTTATGTATACTTAATCTCATTGGATCATTAGATCCGCCATATTCTTATACTTAAATATCACACAACATGCTTAAGCATGTATAGCACTCAAAATTCTTTTGTTTCTTTTGATGATTGAAACATTCACATAATTTCCAACGTATTCTCCCATGTCACCGGTCCGTAGACAATGGCTCATTCGTCCTCGTCACCATGGGCCAGAATACAAAACACTCTGCTCTCCCCATGTCACCGGTCCGAAGACAATGGCTCGTGCGTCCTCGACTTCATGGGCGAGACTCAGTAAAAAGGTAATCCTTTTTACGAGGTCATGTGAGGAATAATTCCTCTAATTAAAAATACAAACAACTCCAATTTCATTTTTATCCTAAGGCCTCTATCCATAGTGTGATTTAATTGTGACCACTGGTAGGGAGTTTCAGGAATCATCCAACCCTGATGTGATTAGCATCAGTGTAGAACCATCCTTCCACTCCAATTTGTGTTCGGTTTCCCTTGATCCCTAGAAAATCAAGTTCCACCTCCCACGTCATTTTCAAACATCCAAATAATTCACTCATGTCCAATTTTCTATCTTTTTAGTTCTTCTAATCATAATCAATACATCTCCAAAGTGTGGACTCAGTCCATCCAAACATTCCCGATTCATCTCTTAGTAATTACCTCAAGATCTAAATTCCTACTAAGTTCTATAACTGTCCCATACCAATTCTCACCATCTTATATCTCATAGAATTACAATTTCCTTCCTCATACTCATATCAAATAATATCTCATAGTGTTATCTTATTCTTATCTCACACATAGTCTCATATCGACTCATACCTCATATATATTCCTTATTTCTTAAATCTCCTTATTCCTCTTCCTTAATTCTCCTAACTTGTACTCACACCGGAGTTAACAAGATAAGTACTTAATATGTATGGTATTCACATCTTCTGTGTGCAATAACCATGATTTATCTCAAAATGTTTATGTAAAACATATTCTCAAATTATTTTGTGCTATGCACACCGTAGTTTATGTACTCAGTACACAAACATACGCTAAGCGGTTTTCGCTCTACCCCCCTTAAATGGATTACGCCCACGTAATCAACATTATATCATCCTTGAACATAAGTTCAAGATGTCTAATTCTTACCAAGCATTCTAGCTTCCATGTCATCTATCTTGCTTATAATTCGATCAGAAATGACTTAGTCTCTGTATCGAGGATTCTTAACGGTACTTATACCGTTTCCTTAACTTAGTTTGGTCTAACCTCAAAGGTAGTGATCTGCTAGCCTCCGCTGCACGACTCTGATAGTTTTAGGTTTATTTGCCTCTCTTATCCTTTTACAGTATCGGATATCTTTCTCTTGCGTGCTTATGGTTTAGCACTAAATGTCCCTCAATGGTCACGTGTTATCTTTATATATACACGGCCTTGATGAGTTGTAGCTCGTCTATCCAGTCTCCCTGGAGATCTAATGTTCATACTCTTAGTGTTTTCTCGAATGTCTAAATCGTTCTCTCCAACTGACCTTTGGTCTGAGGATGATTCCTAATCTGAAACTACTGTTTAGTGCTTATTGCACTTTACAGTTTAATCTTATTCGTCTTAAGACATGTCCTATGTCTATACTTAACAATCCGTGCTTCTCGCACTTCATAGTCCTTAATTATTTGTTCTCTGATTCCCTTGCATTGCTGGTTCAACTGAATTCTTCTCTTCGACTGTTTGTGGTAATGGCTGCTCTTGTCTGATCTTGTGTCGTTGTCCGTGTACGGAGTCGACTACCTCCCGTGTTCCTTACACCACTCGTCTACATGCATGGGGTACCTTACTGGTACATTACTACTTACCCAACTAACTCATAAATGAGCATGTTAGGCCTGCAAGCCCCTGTGGGGTGCAGTCGTCCCACGTCTCGTTTTAGTAAACTCATAGTGTCCGTCACACGTTTAGCTATTGCTAATTATGAAGTATTCTGTTGTCGATCTCCTCTTTCATTGTTCCATAATAACATTTATTGTTCTTCTTGAAGTTAATCAAGGGAAATCCATTTACTGCGTTCTTGGGTATGGTATGCTCCAGCTCCTTTCATTCCGTATTGATTCTATTTCTTAGTAGCTTAGGTCTCTTTCCATAGAGCCTCTTATCTTCTTTCTCATATTCATTCTATTAGGAAAGCACTTCCAGTTCCTTAAGGAATGGGTTGTGTGCTTCCTGTGTAATCTTACCAAACCATGTCCAGACTACTGGCATCAATGCACAGTCCGTCTACCATCTTATTTTCTTACTTATGCTGGTCTTAACTCATAAATCTAATTGCCTCAGTGTCAATATTTGACGGCTCATACATAATGGTCGCCCTACCGCGCACCATGACTTAATCCACTTATCTAACTATTGTACTCACGACCACTACTACCGTGGTAGTTGGCCTTTACCATGTTGCCCATTAATGGTGCAACCTCTTACTCACTTATTCTAATGTCTTACCTTATACTCAATCCCTTTTGGTGTAAACACACTGGGAGTTCTCTCATTCCGGTGTATGGCGGTTGCCGTACGGTGTTGTAAATAGTTGACTCTTGATGTAAAGATGTTCTGCTTAAATCGCAGATTCGTAAACAGGCTAATTTCCCTCGCATTCCTTCACCTTTATGACGTTATCTACCATAATTCTACCGGTTACTGAAGAAGTCATCCACTGAATCACAAGCTCTTCGGAGCATTGGTCATTTGACGTGCCGTAAGGTGCACTCACAATGTTTATCTCTGACGATCAATAATTCTTACATCCTGGGTGTTGGATGAGGGGTCTATCTCTGCAACCTTCCTTATTACTCATGTGTATCTGACATGTTCCAAGGTAATCCCAAGTTTACAGTTTCCATCTCTAACAAAAGCGTATTGCATCTCTAATAAGTGAAAGCCCTTTTGAGGGGTTCATTCCCACTCATGGCCTCACAACAAGGAGAGGTATCCCCACCCTAAAGGCATGGTTCGTTCTCCGCCCCTGTCCTTAGCATTATTTCAATATTCTCATTGGTACCCTTTCTTGGTAATATTTTTCCCAATCTAAGTTATAGGTTTGTAACCGTTCACATCTACACATTGTAGTTCCTTCGTGGCTTAAACAAGCTCTCTTATAACTTACTGCGCCTCGGGCTCTGATGTGGTTAACATCCTTGGCTCGTAGGCTCTTAATGCTTAATGTCTCAGTTCATTACTTGTACTCTCACTCACTTGTAGGTCATTTTTAAAGGTTCTGGTTCTTTGAGCACTATCCACCGTTAGGTTACATATTAAATGTAGTATCGGGTTTCATGGTAAGTTGCTGCATCCTGCTTCCTGTTATGGAAGTTGTTCAGGTGATCTGAGGTTACTTAATGTCTTTGACAATACTGTCATTTTATTAGACCTACGTCTTTTAGCAATTAAGGATAAGTTCGTATTAGGCGTTTGCCTTACGGTGTCCAAGTTGGATATCATCCTGTCATCTTATACTTCCATCTCAACGCTTTGTTCAACTTCCGTTGACTACGCCACCCGTCGATGATCAATCATACTTGGGTGTTAGTGAGTTAGACGAACAGTATTAGCTGTCATTCATCAATTATTCGGCTCGACTATGCCCGCTCTGTGTGGGTAATCTTCTGACCTTCCCTCTGTCGGGATTGTATATCTTAAATCCTTAGTGGGTTATAGCTTATGTTCATTTCTTTTACCCTTGTTTTCTGGGTTTTCCAACATCTTCATTGAAGAATGCTTATTACTGGTATTCTTAGTGGTCAATCTGGGAGCCTTATCCCATCCTTGTTGGAAGTCGTTCAATCGACTGCCTTTATTTTATCTCTTGATACATTCCATGAATGTTTTTACTTACGTAGTGTATTTGCTCGGGTCATTGAGCGATCTCTTAGGTTTTCCCCTTGGAGTTCGGGATTGTGTTCTTACCGTACTGTCGGTTATTGTTGTAGTGGGTTACACCGTTGCTAATATTTATATGGTTTAATATTTTGTCCAAGTTCCGCTCCCGGCTGACTGGTGTGTCACCTCATCTCATCATGGTCAGGCCGTCGGGCCTTTCCAAGGTCTTATTTTTCTATTCTCATGGATTTACAATCCGTATTAATATGTGATACAACTGCAGCGTTCTCCTATCTTGCCATGATGGCTTTCCGTGTAGCTTAACCGTGGTAGCACTTGCTATGGCAAGTGCGCCATGCAGGATGGGCTATTGGTGTAAGGTACATTGGAAGTGATACTTCCTTCTAATTCCCATGGAATTAGTAGTCCTCGGGACTCCTTCGATAATCTCTTATTTTGGATATCTAACCATCCGGCAGTTTCCTTGTTGTTTGACAGTACTGTCATTCATCAGGGCGTTCCTCTTTCTGAGGGAATCCCTTAATATTTTCTTATGTCTTAATCCTCGCTCTTGTCTCCACAAATTTTGTTGTGGTTACTCGGTAATGATTCTCCTTTAGGCACTACATCGTAGTCCTATTTCGGTATACAATTTATATGTGTTTCCACCGTTGTTCGCGTTGTGTCGGCCAGGTTTGTAACCCTTTTCATTGTATGGGGTTTGGAGTTCCCGTTTCTAACTGGACTTTCCAGTAGTCTCAATCCTCATGCTTTGTATCATCCTACTGTTATGCTCCTCCGGACCACTGCCGGTACTCATGTCACTTCCCCTTTTTTTTTCTATTGCACCCGTAGTGCTTTGCTATCATTGGTATTGCGGGTTATTTCGACTGCGTAGCATGTCGACCCATGTTGCCGGTAATTACCGTTCCCTTACTGGTAGAACTCCCTTGATAGCGCCTGTTTCACACCGCTGCGCCTCAGTTAAAACGTTCAAGTTCATAAACAGTTGTTCAACAAGATGTTTCTCGTATTGCTTACTGTTAACTAACTACCAGATCGGGTTTTTCCCGAGTAGGAGAAGGCTTTCTTCTCTCTGCGTTTGTTCCATGTATTCAGGGTTAGGATGTGGAGGGCGGGTCTAGGTACTATGGGATCCGGTAAACACCGGGAAGTCCTGACTAACGCACCTCACACTCTATCTCTCAACCCTTAACCCATAACTCAATCTCAACCTCAATATTCTCCTAAGTTCGGCATTTCTTGTCTTCAGAGCGTAACTACGCTCTGATACCACTTTTTGTAACACCCCAACTCAATCCAAATGTGGTCTCGTAACTTAACAGCATACATATAACATGTCACAAGTGGAATTCTTTACACTCCAGGACCTTGCCACGGTCTGACTACAGAATATACCGAACATTAGTGCAACAACCTTAACCAAATACATATTCTTCTTACAATCCGCTCACATCCTATACATCTTACTAACTCAATTGCCATACGAGCGTACGTGCACAACTCGTAGGCCACACTTAACCCGTAACACTTGTACCCCTTCTTACTCTTGCGACGGCCGCCTCCTGATGTTCACTTGTGTAGTAAAACAGCCCCCAAAGGGGGTCAGCACGAATGCTGGTACGATCCTCTCATGGCCCCCAAGCTAACGTGGCTACGACGACGATTGTCGATAGCATGGAGGTTGATTAGATGCACAACATAATAGAAAGTGCAGTAAACACACAACTCAGATATGAACAATCAAAGTTCACACACAATGAACGACTTAAATGCGTTCCCTTAATTAGAGAGTTAATTATTTTACTCCTTAAGTGATGTTCCCTCTTAATCTTAGTCCATCCTTATCCCACCTCAATCTTAGTCTTATCTTAATCTTAGAAACAACCATCCTTTAATACGGAGTGGATGTAGCTTATCTTAACCTTAATAATACAAACCGTCCTTTAAAGAGGAATGGTTGCAACTCATCTTAACCTTACCTTAATCTTAATCTTAACTTATTCTCAGTATACAAACCGTTCCTGGAGGGGAATGGTTGTAGCTTAATTCCAAACCTGGGATTTAGGTGATCCCACCGCACCATCTTAATGCCACCTACCCTGGACGGGAGTCCAGAGTAGCTGAGCCGGCAACCGGCCCTAGGCTACAAGTCCGAAGACAAGTCCTTAAGCGGAAGTCGAATATGCTATAGATATCGACCCCCTTTCCTTAGCATGCATGACCGGAGATCGGTCCCGGGTTTCCTCACTCAAGTTCCAGTTAGTAGTATTCTCAAGACCATGTTTGTTGGTTAACCTCTTTCGGTTTATATCAACCCATATTAGGGCGCGTTCCTTAGTCTCACTCATTTCCTTACTAAACGTTGGTTAGTAAGTTCTCACGGTATGTTGTGTTAGTTTCAAACATCACACAACAATTCAATAAACATAATATTCCAGTTGCATGCTTTATCTTGTTTAGTGAGCACACAAAAACAAATAGCACACACACCGAGGGACACCTCATTAGCAAGCAGGTCACAAGAAGAACTGTACCGCTCACCGTTGGTCGTCCGGTTGCTTAATCTCTTCCGGAGTCCAATTCCAAGTCCTAAAACATTCATTCAGTTTTAGGTTGTTAAACTTAACTCAATTCAACTTACTTATCTTACTTAACTTACTTAACCCTTAATGATTCCAACCGAACACCTCTTAAGTCTTACAACTTAATCTTACACTTTTAAGTATATTCTTAACTTAATCCCTTAGGTCTTTATAGCTCTAATCATCATTGCCCCCTTAATGGGTACCATTAATACCACTAAACTCTCTTAGGGTTTTTTTTTCTTTTTTTCTTTTTTTTTTAAGTCTTAAGGGTCGTCCGACCCACCGTCCGACCCACCAACTGGGTCGGACCATTCCAGAGACTCTCGGGTTTGAAAAACTCCTCTTGTCCGACCCGTCCGACCCAACCAACTGGGTCGGACCATTACAGAAATTTTTTCGTCTTTTAAAACTCTCCTGTCCGACCCAACCAACCTGGGTCGGACCATTATAGAACCCTTCACTGGCGTCTAACAGAGGCCGTCCGACCCCAAACTTGGGTCAGACCCCTTGGTCGGACGCCACCAGAACATGTCCAAAAATTAAATCTTCACCAAAATTCTCCTAGAGCCTTCTAATGTATTCTACATCATTTAGACCTTTTAACCCTCCTTTAATCATCCTCCAAACTCATTAAAATAACCTCCAAAGATCATCCTAACCTTTTGCTCAATTCTTGCAAGAAATTCCTAACACTTTTAACTAATTCCTTATTTCTCTAACATGTGCATTTTATCTAAAACTTCAACTAACCAAGTGTTTTTTCCTACCCATATAACTCCTCCTTAACATCATTGCACTCCATCTTTGCTTGTTAAACCTTCCAAGGTCATCTTGCATGTCCATGCACAATTTTCCCTTCTTTCCTTTGGTTACTCATCACTCTTAAACTCTTAAGCATACCTATACCTTTCTTTCATTACCTTAATACCTTGACATTGTTCTTCATTTTCCCTAACCATGCAACGCCCTCCTTAGACATTTCCACTTCTTTATGCAACTTACTCACCATTCACCAGATCATACCCTCTTATACGTTTCTAGTCATCATTCCCTTGACGACTTACAACATTCCCCACCAATCTTCACTCCCATCACCTAAGTCCACTCATTATCATCTAACTAAAACCTTATTGTTCTACCACTAACATCACCACCTCTTTCACAAACTTCCCGAACTCTCATTGTTCTACACTTAGTTCATACCTAAATCATCTCAAAGCATTATACATCATTTCCTCCAGATTCTTGCACAAGTCTTAGCATTCCTCATCACATGATTTTGGTGTGTTTAATACACTCACCAATCCTCTAATTCCTCCTAGACATCTCTAGGTCATCCTAAAACTCAAGAACTCCTTATCTAACTCATTTCCACTCAAATTCCTCATATCCCTAGTGAATCCTAGGGCATATTAGCTCACCACTATCACTTAAACACCTTGTTTTCTACTCAAATTTCGCCATAGCTCCTCTAGCATATTATCATGCCCAAATGCTTAGTTTTCCTCATTCAACCATCTAACACATATCAAGTTCTTTCTCATCATATCTCACCCAAACCACTCTTCACAACAAACTCAATATATTGTAATAATCTTAAATTGCATAGCACTAAGGCTCTTAAATGACATGGCTCTTAGGCCCTTAATAACTTAAACTTAAACACGTAATTTCCCACATATAAAAGCCTTCAACCTGCAAATACACCCATCAATCTCATAGTAGATATAATGCTCTTAAAATCCATCTCAAACTTATATTACTAACTCATTCCCATTGGCTCCTTAGTCACAAGTTCACAAGCTTATTTAAGTTCTTTTTGTTAGGTTACATAACCCATTACCTAATGTAAGCCCTAGGCTACATTGGTACTCATCTAAAACTCATTCCTTAATCTTAAACCACCATTAGGTGAGCAATTTACCTTATTTTATCAAGCTTATCTTAACCTCCTCCTTAGACCTTCTTCTTGCACAGATCTCGGCCACCACTTAAACTTCCTTTGCCAATGTTCTAACCAATATTCAATGACTCATATGAGTACTAAACAATACACTAACCTCAAGGAATGAAACCCTAGGTTAGAAATGTGTTCTAAGGCATAAAAGTGGATGATTACCTTTGAAGTCTCAAGATAGACTTTGGCATTGAATGAAATAGGACCTCCACTAGTCCTTGGTGAATAAATCAAGCTAGAACAAGGCATAAAAACAAGGCCCCATAAGTAGTAATTTTCGGCCATGTAAGGAAGTGATGGAAAATTGGTTTTTCTTACATTTTCTTTACCTTAAGAGAATGGAGAAGCTAATGAGCTCTTCAAACTTGATTTTCCTCCATCAATGTAGTTTTCTCATGGCACCAAACTTGAGCTTTGAAAGATTTGGAAAGATAGAAAGCTAGAGCTTAAGCTAACTAAGAATAATATGTGTTTAGTTTTTGATTTGGAGCTAAAATGAGTGAGTTGTAGACAAGGCAAGGTGAGGCAACAATGGAGCTTGTTCTCTCGGTTTGAGAGGATGAAGAGCATGAAGAAAACCGTGGAAGAAGAGAATGAATGGAGAAAGAGAGAAGGTAGGCTAAAAGGTAAGATATTTACCTTAAAGCAAATAGTAACCTTTCTTTATTTCTCTTTTCTGTTCTTAAGTTTGTGACTCATGTGGTGACTCACCACCTAAAAACCGGCCCCCTTATTAAGTAAGGGCATGTTTGGCCTTTATTGACCAATTAACTAAACTAAGTTAATTAAAGACTAAGCTAGTCACTATTTGGCACTATTCACAAATTAGTGCACATATTTCTGAAATTTTTGATTTCCCATTGATTTAGACCTCCTAATATGATACTATTTAGTACACATGTTGATTAAAGAGTAATGATGGACATTTAGCCACTCAAACTTAATTCTAAGACAATTTCTCAAAATGTGCTTTAAGACTTCTTAAAGCACATTTTGTGTTTTAACTTGTTTTCGAGCTTGGTTTTCTTTGCTAATTGATTTAAAATTCCATTAGCATATTACTAAAGTCTTATAATGGTATTTGGGTGCTAATCAAAGTCACTCCAAGCTTAGAGCATGTTTTTGCCCTGATTGCCCTTAAGGCACTTTCTTGTGTTTTCCTTGGTTTAAATTGTCTTCCAATCTTTCTAAGGCATATTCTAGCCTTACTACATCATAATTTGATGTTTACTTAGCATACTTAGGTTTGGGGTATTTCATATAAATCGGCCCCCTCTTGTATATAGGCTGATTTGTGGTCTTTGTTGACCAATTAGTTGACTTATGTTGACTTATAACTTAAACTAGCACTATTTGAGCACTATTCACAAATTAAGGCACATAATTGTGAAATTTTTGATTTCCCATTGATTTAGGCTTCCTAATGTGATACTAAGTAGTACACATGTTGATTGAAGGTTAATGATGGACATTTAGCCACTCAAAACCCATTTACAAGACAATTTTTCAAAAATGTGCTTTAAGGCTCCTTAAAGCACATTATGTGTTTTAACTTGGTTTCAAGCTTGGTTTCCTTTAGTAATTGATTTAAAATGTTCATTAACATGTTAATAAGGTCTAGGAATGACCCTAGGTCTTACACAAGGTTACACCAAGTCTAGGACAAGTATTTGCCTAAATTGACTTTATGGTGTTTTCTTGTGTTCTCTTTGGTTTACTTATCTACCAATGTTTCTTAAGGACTTAATTATCCTTATTACATCATAATTGAATATTATTAAGTTTTGGTAGGCTCTTTGGGTCCTAACCAAGCTCATTCCAAGCTTAGAGCATGTTTTTGCTCAAACTGTCTTAATGGTAGTTTATAGTTTTTACTATGGTTTAAATTGTTTACTAATGTTTCTAAGTCACTTTTTAGCCTTTAAATACCATATTTTAATATTTAAACAACATATAAAGGTTTGGGGTATCTCAATCTACCCCCTTTAAAAGAACTTCATCCTCGAAGTTCACAATTTCCCTCGTATCCTTCCATAGAATCCGGGAATTACTTGCACAATAAAACTTCCATACTAAAACATACCTTTACATAACAACCTCGGACTTAAAGGTCCGGGTAACATATCCACATCTATACATAACATAACATACTTACATAATAACCTCGGACTTAACGGTCCGGGTACCTTAACAACATTTGTATCCACATATCAGCCCTCAGACTCTCATCAGGTCTGGGTAACATAACCAAATTCAGAACTCAACCACATTAGGACTCAAGGTCAAAATAATATTTATTACACATACCACACAACATGTCTTAGCATGTATAGCAACCAGAAACCTATACCTTTTATATACACTGTTATCCCGTAGATTCCTTTGGTAGATCAAAACAATCACTTAATTTTTAACATATGTACTTCTCATGTCACCGGTCCGAAGACAAGGCTCATATCCTCAGCTCGTGAGCAAGTACTACAAAAATATTCTTTAAGAGGTTAAGTAGGAGAACTTCCTTATTTTAAAGTATCTATCGAACGTTTTGGAAATACCAATTGAAAATTCTTTTGAAAACACATACAGCTCCAAGTCCAACTTATGTTCTTTGCTTCTTTTCTCAGTGTGGTTATTTGTGACCACTTATAGGGAGCTTCAAGAATCATCCAACCCTGTTGTGATCAGCATCAGTGTTGAACTATCCTTCCACTCCAATTTGTGTTCGGCTTCCCTTGATCACATGCAAATCAAGTTCCACCTCCCACTTCATTTTCAAGCATCAAATAATACACTCATCTCCAATTTTCTATCTTTTTAGTCATTCTAATCACAATCATTACATCTCCAAGGGATAGAACTCCGTCTATCAGTTATCTGCATTCACTTTTAGTCAAGTTACCTAGGGAATCTTATTCTCACTAGGTTCTATGTCAATTTATTTCCTCTTCATAAATCACAATACTGTATAAATATATATTTTATGAAAATACAATACACGGTTTTACATTTAGTATTATGTGAACATATACTGTCAGGGTTTTAGTTCCCCGAGAGTTTCTTTACTCCCTTACACTTGTACTCCCACACAACAATTAACAAGTATACACACTTATCACAATGGTATTCACATATTCTGTGCGTAATTACCACAATTAAACCATGAATGAATGCGTGTTTATGTAACGCACGCACCAATCATCCAAACAAATTATTTCGTGCTATGCACAACATAGTTCACGTACACTTGTACGGTAAAATACACTAAGCGGTTTTGCGCTCTACCCCCCTTAAAAGGGATTCCGCCCACGTATCAATCACTGAACATCGCTTAAAATGTTCTGTCGCCGTGAAGTATTTTAACTTACATGCGGTCTGTTTACTCATAACCGTTTTTTTCGTTCTAAGCCTGTGAGGCTTCTAGGCATTATGATTAGGCCATTTACTCATATTCACTATGCACATTCGGTATCCAAGCATGGGTTCACTGGCCTCTGCTGCGCAACTCTGATAACTTTAGCTTTGTTCGACCCATTCATTATGCTTACAGTATTGTACATCTCCATTTATCACCTTTATCTTGGTAATAATGGTTTTCAAACCGACGCGTGGTATCTCTTACCGTGAGCGAATTCGGTGAGTTACAACTTCCTATCCACTACCATGATAATTTACTGTGTATACCCTATGTATTTCATAAATGATTGACTTTTCTACCGACTTATGTCGGTTGAGGTTGAGTTACTACCTAATGGTATTGCCTCTTCTCGGTTATTTTCCCACACCTGAGGTTATTCATACCGATATTTGGTATTCGGTGTTACTCTGCAGTCACTCATCCCTAATCATGCCTCACGTTTGGTTCTGTAGTACCGTTCATTTCATTGGTGCGACCTTCCATTTCCAATGCATCGGTCATTATAGTGTTTATAAGTCTCTTTCTACTTCTATCATAATTTTACATTTTCCCAAATTCCTAACTATCTCACTCGATTCATTACTGCGTAATGCAATACCAAACACTCAATCATACAGAGTGCAAGGCGTAAACTCTTGGAGTAAATCTCTTATGCGATTGCAAACGGAATTCACACCGTTTTCACTAAGATTCTTATCTCATAATACTGGCTACTGGCTTACTGCCTGGTTCATTTGCTGTTACTTACCATTGTATCTCCCTGGGTTTAACTCATACGTGCTTGTTGCCATATTATCGTTTAACCATACTTACAACGGTCGCTTATTGCGCACCGTATCCTTACTCATTATACAACATCAACTTATACTGCATCCGCTATTATTTGTAACACCCCTCTCCATAATCACGATATAATCCCTCACGTAGCAATAAATAAAACGTCTCGCAGCGGAAAAATAAATAACAATTACAAAACTCACACGGGTGTCACCGGCCATTACTCGCCCATGCGAGCAACGTAGCCAAACTACATCCAACTTCCAAAATAATCAAAACTGCTAACCGCAGTGATAACGAGAAACTCCTATACATCATACTAAGTCCATAAATTATAATCATCGACAAGTGAGCGTCTACCCAATCCTGAAAAACACATAACCTTACCATAAGACCATACACCATCTTCATTACTATACAACATCTCCAATTACTCTATTCCTGCTCTTCAGCTCCGACAATGATCAACACCTGAAATGGTGTAGTATCAGCGATAGACGCTGAGTATGCCGGGCCTGGACCCTAATGGTCACTTGTCATTTTAACCGTCTTATTATTAGATCGGTTTCATGCTTTACCATTTTACAGTTATATTCAATACTGTAGTAAACATGCATAATAAATTTAACCATCCATCCAAATATCCAAAAACATTCAACCATCCATCCAAATATCCAAACATTCATTCAATATTCCATACAACATTTATATATCGAACGTATCGAGTAATAACAATATAATGTACAATGTACATTCGCCGTAGCGTACAATTTTCATATTTGATTTACCTTAGCCTTGTAGGCTCCATCACACAATAAAATAACCACAAGTACAACCAATGAACAACAAAGCGAAACAACGAGATAATAAACAGGTATTAAGTCTCGTCTATGGTTTTGTTCGCCACTGTATAAGTCTCAATTGTTTTAGTTGTTCAGTTATACCTAGTGACAATGTCTCGTTAAAACGACATGTCTCTAGTTACCCATATATTATGGCGGGTCACCCACGGCCGTAGCCACTCCAACGGTAGAGTCTCCGACCAACGAGCCATTCTAGCTCACGGGAAATTTTCTTGATACTTACGGACCCGTACGCGGACATCCTGGTATCGTTTTTGTGATCACAGCGCGCACCAAGAGCCACATCCTCTTGGCTTTCCTTCCATTCCATTAATTAATTAATTATACCATCGCATCGCATTACCAAATTTTCTAACACAGCAGACTAAGGTCATTAGTCCAATCTGGAGTCTGTAAACTCGGGATCCAGTGTTAGATACGAGAGCGGCGTATAGAAAGGCCAATGCTCCGTATAATAGTCTCAGATAATATGTATATGTTATTATCATAGTGCTACAACGTTTTACTTACGTTCCTTATATTTCATATAAGATAGCACCATAGCCGCTAGTTCGTTTTATATATATTGGTTCATATATACGAACCGATACTGTTAACTCAACAACAGTAAATAATAAGCAGCTATAAATATACAATCCATGCATATTAATTAACACATTCAGACAAACAATCTTATCACAGATCACACAGAAGTCTGAACTGAGGAAGCCCTCAAAGACAATCAGAGACACATAACAACATACAAGTTATATCAACCAAATCCGAGCCCAAGGAGCGACCTTAGGACAACTCGGATCAAACCCCTTTACATACCGTTCACCCTGACTGTATTACGGTGGAGTATGAATCAGCAAGATCCTACGCTCCGTGTAGTCCGTTAGCTCGTCAAGCGTCCTTGTCAGAAGTATACTCTAAACGGTAATAAAACTATAAGTCCTCCATGACTAACTACATCCGGTATTTCCGAATTATAAGTAACCCCGACAGTTCACCCCTGTTTTCTACAGTTTTTGTTACAGGTTTTTTCTAAAACAGTCGGCTTTGTTACTTAAAACGCGTACGTCAAAACTATTTCAACTGTTAAGTTTAATTCCTTATATTTCTTTTAATCTTATCCACATCTAGTTTAGGTATGTAACCTATAGTTGCATGTATGCATGCATTCTTATATTATATTGCATTCTAAAATTTATGACTTATAGTTCGTAACTATATTTATTTTTATATTTTTTTTAAATAACCACCACCATTAAATCATATGGTTTTCAACCAAAGTATATATATATATATCCACCTTATATACATCATTCTTGTGTATGTATATATATTTTCACACACGTAGGTAATTCTCATGAGTTTCATAAACTCTTATATTTTATGTTACATTTTATCATCTTTTATTAGATGACTATTCCCATCAGTTGTATTATATTATACAACTTATATTAAGATTATTATCCTAATATCATGTAACATTTAAGGTTGTATAATTACAACTCCTAAGGTTTATTCCATAAACACCTTAGTTTATAAATCTCATTTATTTATAGTTTGTCCATTATTTTATGTGAGTACCCTTCCTTATATTAATTTCATCTAAACCATATCATTGGCATAACATTTATAACATTATAGACCTAGTCTAAAATTCATCTTTCAACTCTTATTAACTCAGTATAGCCCTTAACTTAATTTAAATTCCGTCTTGACCACATAACATTATGTAATGTTATACCATATACTAATATCATACTATGTGATATTTTTATTCCCTTTAACTTATAACCTATAGTTTTTATACAAAACTATTTATTATTGCCTCTTAGGCACCATAAGAAAATCTTATTCTTTTCCATAAACCATAGTTTCCTTTATTTACAAAATCACCCCTTTCTTTTTACCATGTTATATATACCATTTAATATAACATTTCTAACTTATAAAAGAGTATAACCTATGGTTATTTTTTTGTAAATTCCGAACAGCCCTTGTGCTATTCTATAATTGCCATTTGGCCCTATTTATAACATATAGTTCTTCCATATCATTAAAATCATATCTTATACACATATCTCAATAAATTCTCTTAATAATTCTAAAAATCACCAAATTCCACCAAAGGGTTATAAATATCCTTATTAACCCATATACTCTTGGTATTTACCATTCCACCATCTATTTTTCTCCAAAGTGTCATAATGACATAATAACTATATATTATACATATATAGTTTATTTTAATTCCAAAAACAACCCATTAGATTCCTAAAAATTCCTAATAGCCCATGGGTGTTTTAAAATACCATTGTACACCCTTTATTTTTGGTAATAACATATTTACCACATATGTTATAAAATATTACCATTAAATACCTAACTTATTATAAAACCTTAAATAAGTTATCTAACTTATTTATTTTGGTCAAAACCTAGCATATGGTCAATGTTGACCTCCTTAATATTTCCTTGACCATTAATTCCTTATAATTACGGTTTTAACCCCTAAGTTTCCAAAATTCACCATTTAACCCCAAAACTTTATAAAATCTTATAAACTTTATTTTAACTCCTTTTCACCTCTAATTTTCGGCCTTATTATTCTAAAGCCCCCAAATTTAATTTAATTACACCTAATACCCCATTTATTTTCGGTAATGCATTTATACTACTTAAACTTAATTAAAAGCTTGTAAATGCATAAATAAAATGGCCTAAAATACATGGCCTTATTACAAACATTGGCTTGCAAAATAAATTACACATAAATGTCCCAAAACACTTATAAGATTTCGGCCTCACCATATAATTTCCATTTATTTACCAAACTTCCACATAATGTCTTAAATTTGACATTTATGCTTGTTTAATTAGTTATAAAATTTATTAAACCATTCCTTAATCATTTTAAGGTCAAACAAGACCTTATTTACCTCTTCACTCACGGCAATTAATTAGGAATAGCTTAAACTTGTATTAATGTAACAAGTTAAGGTTTTAAGTAATTTATACCTTGATTTAACCTAGATAGAACCTTGTTTGGTTCGGCCACCTTAAGTAGAAATTCTCCACAGCTTGTTTTACATGTTTTCAAACAGAAAACAAGGCCTAGTTAGTCTCCAAGCAAGATCTAACCATAAGAAGTAATTTAATGTAAGATTTAAGGCAAAAATCACCTTAAAGATGCAAGGAGAGTTCAAGATGATTTCGACCTGAATCAAACACACCACAAGGTGTTAGATCCACCATATTGACATAGGAAATAGCTAGATCTCAACAAGCTACCTTGTTATTAGGTTTTACCTTGGAAAAATGCCTTAAAAGAGGGTATTTCCTTTGGATCTCGGCCACCCTTGCTCCAAATGGCTAACCAACAGATTCCACATGAAAAGGAGAATAAGATGAGGCTATGACCAAAGTTTCACAGCCGAACTTGAAGGGAATCAAAAGTTATGAGCTTAAAGCACATTTTTACCTTAAATGGTCAAGACTTGAACTTTCCTCCTTAGATCTGGTTATGTACGAAACCAACACTTCCTTTAACCTCTAAATCACTCTACATAGATTTATAGAAAAGGTTGGAGTGTAGATCAATCGAAAAAGGAAAGAAAGATGAAGAAAATGGGCATTTTTATGCCTTAAGAGCTTACCTAGAGCTTGAAACTCGTCAATGGTGCTTGGACACTTACCCACGGTTGGAGGGGAGCCAAAGAGAGCTCTTGGACAGAGCAAACTCGGCTGGAAAGAAAGAATGAGGGGAAATGACTAATATTGTCTTAAAGTCACTTTTTTGAATATTTTAGGTTATTATTGTTTTGGTGACTCATCAATGTTTGATTGATGCTGATAATTGAAGGGGAATTCGGTGGAGACAAGGCAAGGAGGCAGCCGTGATTGATTGGCAAGGGTAGGGCATGATTGGAGCCAATTTTGAATGAAAATGAGTTAAATAATGTTACTTTAATTCCATTATTGTAAGGTGACTAAGCACCTTTGTCTTGTACCAGCTGGAGCCACGAAATGCAAGGGAAAAGAGGAGCAATTGGAGGCTCCAAATCGGTTGGCTCACATGGGAAAGGTAAGTGGAGCCCACTTGTTTTGTTTTATAAGGTAAAGTTTGTCTTTTTTGTTTTTATGTAAAAGTAAGAGCATATATTTAATTGTCACATGTCTCTTGTCTCTTGGTCTGTTAAGAGACTTAATTATCTGATTTCATGTAGTCCATTTCGTGGTCAATGGTCAACATTGACCAACTTAGTCAATGTTGACCCAAACGGGCCCCATTAGGGTTTTATTAATATTTTAATATTAAATTTGTAAAAATTCGTAAATTTCTGGAATTAAATTCCTAATATCATATAATATGATATTTCATTATATTTAAAGGTAATTATAACCTTTTAGCCCATTTAAAACCAATTTAAAAGACAATTTCACAAAAACGTGCTTTAAGGAGTTTTAGCGCACATTTTGTGTTGCCTGGTGTTTCTGAGCTCTGTTTTCTTTGACAATGGTCTTTTTGTGTTCCTTACATGATATTTGATCATGTAATTCAATTTTATATCATTTAGAGGTCATTAGACCTTTAAGGTTTCTTAGAGCACATTTTTTCCCTTTTTGACCTTGAAGCATGAAAGTGCTTTTTCTTTGTGTTGGAGTGTTGCCCAACAATTGTAATATGTTTAGTAATGTGTTAATATGCTTAGGACAAATTTTTAGGTCCTACATAGTTCTTTTGGGTATTTATTTACCCTTAACAGTCAAAGGGTGCAACATCTTGATTTGTGTTGACCACTGTTGTTCTCAGTTGACTTTTAAGGCATGTTTAGGCCTTAATTAATGTGATTAAATATTTAATCCATGCTTTAATAATTTGGGGTATTTCAGTCTACCCCCCTTAAAAAGACTTCGTCCCGAAGTCTCTTAATCAAATAGGTAAGTATATATAAATGTATAACTACCCATTGTTCCCATAATGTATATCTATGTGATATATCATTTACACACATCGTGTTGTGCTTATACAGCACATAGCCATCACGTTGTGGCGTTAGTTCAATCATATATGGATATAGGTGATCCATCAGCACCATCATTTCCTATCAGTTCTACCAACCCTGACAACCTCCCTAAGGTTTCCATAACATTCCATTGTTCCACATTCCATATCTAATGATTCATTTCATATCTAGGCGATACCATATGTAATCATTCTATAAAGCATATGAATACATATCACAGATAGCATAAGAAAAGTGATACACATGGTGTAGACACAACATTCATACAAGTATCTCGTAAGATACATACATACAAGTGTACATCACACACAACAAACCAAACAACGCACGCCCCGCGTACCAACCATAACCAACAAAATCAATTCACTGTATGCCATGCATACTAAATAATTCACATACTAACCCAAACAAACCTCGTATGCCCCGCACACCACCAATTCTTTGTATGCAATGCATACTAATAAAACAAAATTTAGTGCACACATGTGCACAGCCAAGAGGCTCTACCCCCCTTAAAAAGGGTTACGCCCCCGTACCCCACAAGTATACAACAGCCGCTCAACAAGGAGCGCTGGATACTTGTCTCTCAAAGAGTTTACCAACTCGTGGGTTATCCTCATATCAGAGAGACGGGTATGACTCTAGCCCTTCTGGGCTCCACAATTCGTAAGGGATGTGGCACTAAACAATTTGTGCTCTCTCCCAAATTCATTCTAATGGGCCCACTCGCTCCGTATGAGGTGTAGACCCATGAACACAGGCTCAATTTGCATTTCTTCTTTTTTTTTATTGCTGTGAATCCACTTGTTTAGATCACTAGCATACATGCGTGTGTCTTTTCTCACTGCTATTCAGTTTAAGGTATACTATGACATTGGCCATTGTTAGTACTTAGTGCTCTTTGCACTTGTCTTTGTAATACTAAGACGTACCAGCCTAAATGTCCACAAAGATGATGTTTGTCATCCATGTCTCCTGGTGTTTTGTTCCGGAGTAACACACTGTTATAGTTCTTTTTTTTTTACACACTCTTGTTGATATCCACTTTATCTTTCTGCGTTCTCACTAGATTAATAACTGCACGGGTGCAATACCAAAACACTCAGTCAAACAGAGTGTAGAGGCGTAAACGCTCAACAGCTAATATCTTATGAGTCTAACAGATAAGATGTGCGAATTATCCTGTGAGTGGTACATTCCAAATCCTTTGTTCTTTGCTTAAGGTATCTGCTATCATATAGCTTTATCTTTTCTCCTTGCGTAGTCACGCGTTTATGTCCATATCATCTGGTAGATTTCCTCTGGATTGCAAGCATTTGCTTGATCCTTATGAGGGTTCTACATATTTTTTGTCCATAACGGTTTTCCTATTTCTTTTTTTTTGGTTCATGTCCTTGAATTGTTTCCCTGTCTTCACTGTATACTGTCTACTGTTCTCTGTTGAAGGTTCTCTTTTTTTTTTCAGCCCGTTGGTTTAACTGCGGCTCTTCTCGTCCATCTTCGAGGTAGTCCGTCTTACTGTCCGTAGAATGGAGTTGACTACTTCTCGTGTTCCTAACACTACTTGTCTACTTGCATGGGGTACCGTACTGATACATTACTACTTACCCGACTAACTCATAAATAAGTCTGTCAGGCCCACATGCTCCTAAAGGAGTGCGGTCGTCCCATGTCTCGTTTAGTAAACTGGTAGTGTCTGTCACACGGTTATAGTGAAGTATTCTGTTGTCAGTCTCCCTTTGATGGATATCCCCTTTTTTTTGTTTCCTCTTCTATTTTCTTCTTTTTTTTTGTGTAATAGTTCATGTTATCAGTTATCCTGTAATAAGTGTTATTGCCTTTGTGGCAACCGTGGTACTTTGTATCATAGACTAGTATTATTCAACTCGGTGTAAGTAAAATCCGTGCTATATTAGCAAACTTGTTTCTCCTCTTTTTTTTCTCATTGAGTACAACACATTTTCCTTTTTCTCCCTGTTTTTTTTTTGATCAAATCTCATCCATAGTTCATATATGTCCCCTCATCCATGTAATTGGATGCATTGCAGATTGCATAATAGTTTGAGCAACTTGGCTCTTCACTTCCAAACCATCCTCACTGACGGTGGTGCATCTACAAAGGGTATGTTTGTCCATAAGGACTAAACATTCATCACTAGTAGTGGCTAGCATCAAATGCGGGTATACACTGATGGTATTTGGCTAATAAGCCCTGTCTAAAAATTTCCAACAATCTAAACTGGTGTGGTTTACAGTCATAGTGGTTGTATAGTTTCCCCAGTTGCAGTGGTTGGACTAATGGTCCTTCCAACGTTGCATGGGTTTCTAATCTCAAGGTTTGAATGAAAAAGTTTGAAAAACAGTTTTTTTTTATAAAAGGTTAAAAAGTAGTAGTTGTTGCAGTTGCATTTGCAGTAGTTGTTACTGTTGCTGTTGCTGTCGCTGCACTTGCTGTAGCAAGTGCGCAAGGCAGATGGAAAATTCAGTGGTTTACTGTCATAGCGCTTGCAATAGCAAGTGCGCCATGCAGGTGGAAATTCTGGTTCAGTAATTCCCGGTCTCATTGACTCTGTGTCATTTAGTATGGTTACATGATAATGTCAGTTTTAACATCCTGTTCATATATATTATCCTTCAAGGTTCAAAGCTTATTGGTACTGAGTACACACAACTAATCCCAAAGTCTTACACGAAAGGCGAGTGGTCAATGACACACTCCCACATACTTATAACATAGCTCCTTCTAACATAGTAAGTAAAAGTCTTCCACCAGCGGTCTCATGGAGTTAGGGTACTCATGCCCTATCTACTCCCTTGCCCTTCAGGGCTCCAGCATCAGTAGATGTCTGGCCATCCTGACCGCCTCGTGGTACTCCAGATCCTCCAGCTGAGGTCTTCTGAGTATTCTTTGGTGGCCTGTAATTACGGCTCTCTGGGTTCATCCAGCATTCAAATTCCCTATGGCCCTCTTTGTGGCAGCACCGACACTCGACTTTGCGGCCTTCGCAGTCGACCCCAGGATGGTCTTTCCCACAACGCTTACAGTAAAAGTGGCGCTGGGGCTGTCCGGTGCCAGATGGTAGTATTTAAGTTTAAGTTAAAATCTGGCGGTATAAAGGTTAAGGTCACAATTTAGTTTAAGAGGTAGGTGTTCTCACCCTTAGGAGGTGCAGATCTCAAAGGCCGAGCATCTATAGCTGGGCCGGTCAACTGAAGGACGGGCTCTTTCCCTTTCTTTCCCTGGTGACCCTGCTGCCCTTTCTTTTTAAAGAATTTCCTGTTAAAGGTTTCGGGTCAGCATTCCTAAAGGTATTTAATATGGTAAGTAATCTGGAAAGGGGTAGGTCCTTACTTTCCCTTCTTCTGGCTTTCGCCTAGAGATGCTCCTCCACCCTCAGACTCTCCTTCAGGGTTCTTCCTTTTCTTTGCCCCCAGAGTCTCTTCCCGAGTCTGGAGCATTAGCTCAGTCCTCGAGGCAGCCTCATAACACTCTTGGAATCTCTTGGTAAGTTCTCACTAAGTTAATTGGTAATGTAGTAAGTAAAGAATTTTATGGCTTTCATGTTAATACTTGTATGGTAGTGTAGAGGGTAGCACCCATCGTCATCTGGATGTGAAATAATAGTCCTCCTCGGAACTTCTCGATCTTTACGGTTTCTGAGTAATCCACACCGGGGATGAAGTCCAGTAGACCAATGAATCGAGCGTAATACTCATCCACGGACAGACCTCCTTGGGTCAGTGTCTCGGACTCCAGGCGCTTCTTCTGTTTGAGATGTGCTGGGTAGTACTTCCCTCTCAGCAACTTGACAAGGGCAGCCCACGAAAAGTCGGGCGTAGCCAGGTGATGGTCCTTGACCAACCTCCACCAAGTACTGGCTGCATCCTTCAGATGGAAAGCAGCAATGGCGACCTTCTTGTCGTCAGGTACTTGTAAAGCTTCATAGGCCTTCTCATGTTCAACGATGTAACGTTCCAAAGCTACGGGGTCTGGTTCCCCTGAATAGGTAGGTGGTCGGGTCTCTATAACTGACTTCAGCCAGTTCGTTTCCCTGGGTTGTGGCGGGTGGGCTGGTGCTCCTCCAATTTGAGTACCCAGCTGTGCAAGAACGGCTGCAACCGTCTCAGCAACTCCTAGAATGCCGGGGTCACCGCCTCTACCTCTTCCAGTACCACGCCCTCTAGTTCCACCAGACATCTGTAGTACAGTATGTCACATAAATGCTCGGTAAATTACCGTACACAACCAATAGTTATTAAATTGCCTTAAGGCTAACCTGTCACGCAACTTGTGTTACTAGACACAATATCTCCTTAAGACGAATCGTCTCATACTTCCCAAATATTTCCCAAGTCCTAAGCTCACTGTCTTAACCTACTTTCTCGTCATCAGAGCGGAGTACCGCTCTGATACCACTTTTGTAACACCCCTCTCCATAATCACGATATAATCCCTCACGTAGCAATAAATAAAACGTCTCGCAGCGGAAAAATAAATAACAATTACAAAACTCACACGGGTGTCACCGGCCATTACTCGCCCATGCGAGCAACGTAGCCAAACTACATCCAACTTCCAAAATAATCAAACTGCTAACCGCAGTGATAACGAGAAACTCCTATACATCATACTAAGTCCATAAATTATAATCATCGACAAGTGAGCGTCTACCCAATCCTGAAAAACACATAACCTTACCATAAGACCATACACCATCTTCATTACTATACAACATCTCCAATTACTCTATTCCTGCTCTTCAGCTCCGACAATGATCAACAACCTGAATGGTGTAGTATCAGCGATAGACGCTGAGTATGCCGGGCCTGGACCCTAATGGTCACTTGTCATTTTAACCGTCTTATTATTAGATCGGTTTCATGCTTTACCATTTTACAGTTATATTCAATACTGTAGTAAACATGCATAATAATTTAACCATCCATCCAAATATCCAAAAACATTCAACCATCCATCCAAATATCCAAACATTCATTCAATATTCCATACAACATTTATATATCGAACGTATCGAGTAATAACAATATAATGTACAATGTACATTCGCCGTAGCGTACAATTTCATATTTGATTTACCTTAGCCTTGTAGGCTCCATCACACAATAAAATAACCACAAGTACAACCAATGAACAACAAAGCGAAACAACGAGATAATAAACAGGTATAAGTCTCGTCTATGGTTTTGTTCGCCACTGTATAAGTCTCAATTGTTTAGTTGTTCAGTTATACCTAGTGACAATGTCTCGTTAAAACGACATGTCTCTAGTTACCCATATATTATGGCGGGTCACCCACGGCCGTAGCCACTCCAACGGTAGAGTCTCCGACCAACGAGCCATTCTAGCTCACGGGAAATTTTCTTGATACTTACGGACCCGTACGCGGACATCCTGGTATCGTTTTGTGATCACAGCGCGCACCAAGAGCCACATCCTCTTGGCTTTCCTTCCATTCCATTAATTAATTAATTATACCATCGCATCGCATTACCAAATTTTCTAACACAGCAGACTAAGGTCATTAGTCCAATCTGGAGTCTGTAAAGGGATCCAGTGTTAGATACGAGAGCGGCGTATAGAAAGGCCAATGCTCCGTATAATAGTCTCAGATAATATGTATATGTTATTATCTGAAATACCCCTAAATATTAAACGTATAAATCATAACACGTTTTATAATATGGACCTAAAATAAGGTACGAACAATTAAATCTAGTACATATATATATGTACGAGCACGAAAGAACGTATGCGTAACGTTACGTTACGAAATTAAGACGTCGTGAATAAGTAACGATGTCGTTACGTAACCTCGTAACAAAATAATAATAATAATAATAATAACATGAAATAATATATAGTCACATATATATAAGTACACATACATAACTTATTCAAATTAAAAGAAAGAAAAAAAAAGGGAGCAAAGACGCTCCCGATGAGGCTCAAACCCGAGACCTCTTGCATACTTTATAGACGCTGTAACCGGTTGAGCTAAGCTCATTTTCGGTATCTGATTCACGCGAATTGAAACTAGTATCTAAGCAACTACAAAAAAAAAAGGAGAACCAACGGTAACAGCCGGTTCCTTCCTTCTTCTTCCTCGTTCAGAACCAGATCGAAGAAAAAAATATGTAGAGAGACCAGAGGAATCAAACCCAGAAGCAATAGACGTTGTTTAATTCAAGAACCCATACCTCTTGTAACTTGCGCATCCTGTTGTCTTGTCCCTCCTAAATCTCCCGCCTCCTCAGTCCCTCTGCAATGCGTGGGAATCAAAAAAAAAACTGAGGACAATCTTATGCTCTGCGTGAAATTTCCCACGCCAGTCGGTGTAGCCTGGAACCCACATCCCATATCTAGTAATCATTTCCCACTCTCCACTCCCATTCTCAGTAAAGTCATGGTTGCAGTAGACAGACAAGGTCTGTTCTGGTCTCAAAATTTTATGCGCCAGAACCACGCATATACTCCTTCAATCCCTGCAATCAATAAACAAAGCCATGTTCAATGTCGATTCCAGTATTAGACAATCAGACAGAGAGTAATGGCTGTGTGCTCCACGTTAGTCTTCAAAATCAGTGTAAACAGACAATAAAAGAAAACTGGAGCCAAAAACAAGTTCTGTCCCATTCCTGATTTCAGTAAAAACACATCAGAGACAGTCCTTTTTTTTTCCAAACTCCCACGAGAAACTTTCATTGGAAACGTATCCCACTCACGGTCATTTGGTTCTCTGCGTTTTAACCCCTCGGCCTTGTGCCAGTCGGTTCAGAGGAAACCAGATCATCCTCTTCCTTCTTCTGCATGCACCAGTTCCACACATACAGAAGCTCCATCGTCCCCCTCTGTGTCTCTTCTGTGCACAAGGTAAACAATGCGGTTTGCAATGTTCTCCTCCTTTCTTCTTCCAATTCTGTTTCTTTTTGATGCCTGGAAGTTGGGTGTTAACTCCCTCGTGATTTAACCTTCCTCATGCATGAATCTCTCATGTAGTCCTCTTGGCTCTGTTGGAAAATCTCATGGGTAAAAGCTGCTCAGTACCTCTCTGAAGTACAAACAGAAGGTAGCAACTTCAAACAGCTTTCTCTATTTTTCAACCCACTATCTTGTTGTGTCTGGTTTGTCAAAGACTAACAACTGGGTGATTATTCCAGTTGAGGCCAGAAGTATGAAGCCCTGAAAGAGCTGCATTGTACCGAGAGTTGGCCAGGAAGAACCAGCCTTAAAACAAAAGCAAAACCCAAGGTAGTAAACCGCCCTGTACCGATTTCAAAAGTCAGTTTCAGTTGTAGATTTTCTGTAAAGAAGTTGTAGAGGTGTAGACATTACTGCTTCTGGTTTAGCATCTTGATAAGGCACCTAACTATGTGGGAAATCAAGGTAGGAGAAATTGAGTCAGGTTATAACTCAAACAGAAAAAAAAAAAAAAAACAGTTCGTGAACTGCTTTAGTAACAGCAGAAAATTTAATGGGTGGTTTCCTAGCGTCAGGCTTGTATGAAACTGTACTAGAACAACAGCCAATAGATCTTGGAGTACTAAGTGATTGATGGATCTAAAACTTACCTAGCCACGTTGAAAGAAAAAAAAAAGAAGCTTTAAGCAAATCTGTAAACAAGCAAAGAGGTTATATCAGTTAGTTGCAGTTTCTGTTTCAGATTCTGAAATTCACGTTTCTGTATGGTAAACACTCAGAGGAGTTTGAGAGATGATTGCCTTGATTGTGCTGGGCTAAATTAGAGTTTAAAAGTATGATAAGACTTCTAACTAGGGAGATAAATGGCTGGGGAAAACTAGAAAACTGATTAAATAACAGCAAGAAAAGGAGACCTAGTCATGTTTCAGTGTGTTTCTGTTTTCAGTTTCAATTTTGAACTTCTGAGTTCTTGGTTCAGTTTGTACAATGAGACTGGGGTTTCATCTAAAGTTTCAAGCCTTAGTAAACATTGAACCAAGTATCTGGATCATTAGGGAGAGTAAGAAAAAAACCTGATTAGTAGACAATCAGAAAAAAAGAGTGGAAGAAAAAGAAACCCAGTTACAGGTTTGTTGAGTTCCAGTTTCAGATTGCTATCTGTTGGGATCTATGTCACCTTGGGTCTGGAAACTTCCTAGAACACTTAAACCATTGAGTTAGCAACTGGGGAGGAATTAGAAACCAATTCATGAACACAAACAAGGAATAGAACCGATCAAAATCTTAGACTACTGTTTCAGAATTTCAGTTGTTTCGGTTTCTAGAATTTCTTTGTTTCAGTGTATGGATGATTCTGTAAGATTCACAAGATTGGTTGAGATTTAAGATATTAATAGAACACTTAATCATGTGAGTAAATGAGGCTGGAGAATCTAGAAAACCAAATCAGAAAAACAAAACAGAAGAGAAAAGAAGGAAACACACCAGAGTGTGTTGCTTCAGTTCATAGTTTTCAGAAAGTATGTTTCTGTATAAACTTGATTTCGGTGGAATACGTATACTGTGTTGGTTATTGAGGAACCTGAAACACTTCAAATACATGTAAGTGAGTTTATAAGATCCTTAGGGGGGAAGAATTAAAAAATCAGTCTCGCCACCTAGTAGAAGAAATCAAGAAGAAATATATATACCAGTTCTGTTTCCAGATTGTCAACAGGAAGATGCTTCTGTGTAACTACCTTACAGAAGGGTAAGGGAGTTGTAATGGCTTGCCAATAAACTTAAGATCTAGATAACACACTTAACCAAGTCCGTAAACATCTTGGGGAAGGTTTAAGAGCCAATCGGATTGTTTATGAAACAAGTGAAGAAGAGATTTCACAAACTGATGTTTCAGTTTTTTTTCCAGTGTCTGTTCCCTGTAAAATGAACTTCCAGACCTGTTATCAATGTTGTTTTGGGATTAGTCTTGAGGTTGAAACCTTGTTAACACATACGCCAGGGTGTAGCTAAGTTGGGGAAAAATATAGAAAGGCTGGCCAGTGAATAGAAAACAATAAGAAGAGTTTATACCAATTTAGTCAGGTTCTGCAAGTGTTGTGTTTCGGGATAGAATGCAGCTGTGAGTTTCATAGGGTTACTTGGGGATATTCTTTGAGTCTAAAGGATGGCTAGAACACTTAAGTAAGTACAAGGGCTTAGGAAAAAAAAAAAAAAAAATCTAAGTCCGATCACACCACTTAATAAATGAGATAGAAGAGAACTGCATAGGTTTGTTTTCAATTTTTCTGTCTCTGTTATGTTCAGTCTGAACTTGTTGCAGAGAGCTTTAAAGGGGTTATACTGAGAGCTTGAGGAGCTTAAAGTCCCACCCATTCATCTAACTAAGTGTGATAACATTTTGGGAGAAACAACTTACTGCGGTGCAACGAGAAAACTAAGAGAGAATGCTTGAAGTTGGTGTTCGGTTTCCTCTGAGTTGTGTTTCTGTATAACTGGTTACCGGGGGTATTATGAGTGTGCTGTTAGCTTAATAATAAACCCAAATCATAGCTAATGGATATAGTTAGGGTAGCGAAACATGTGGAGAAGGTTAAACACCAATTACTACATTAAAAGTGAAGTTAGATAAGGTATCACATGGGAATTGTGTTTCAGATTTGTGAATTCTTGGGCTGCTGTATAAATGGGTGTTAGGAGTATTATATGATCTATAGTATCATTAGACAAAGGTTAAAATGTTACTCACCTACTTATCCAAGGAAAGAATACCCATTGGATAAGTCATATCTATATTATACAACTCGTTACATAATTGCTTTTTAAAACGCCCTAAAACATTACCTAAGGGAAAAGGGCTTAGTTAACATGTAAATAAAGATATGAACTATCCTAGGAGTAAGTTAAGCCTAGGATTAGTGCATGTGAAATTCTAAGAGTCAATCTAAACTAAGCATGTAACAACATACCAGGGGAAAAACGTACGATATAAAATGTCGTCACATAAAATAATAAACTGACCCATTGTTTTAATTAACGCTAGGGCCGTAGCGAGCTCCGACCGGGACTCCGAGTGTGAGACGGCTCGTACTTTCAAAAAGGTATGGACATGTGTGGTTCGTATGTTGCCGTGTTACACGGCTTGTGTGCTGTGTGGCTTGTGTACGAAACTGACATAAGATCAAAGCATGAAATTGGATTGCTTGTTTATCATGTTGTATGATTTCTATATCATTGTTGAATATATCATTGCGCGCACACAGTAGTTTAGTCCCTTTCGCGTTATGGAACTTTGAGATGAGACTCAACGAACTATGTAAACAAAGAAACTACATAAAGGGAAAACTATACGAGAACCACAACGAACTATGAAAACAAAGAAAAACGCTATAAGGGGAACTCCTCTCTAAACCATTGAGGACTACCATGACACCCACTATGGTGTCTATTTATTAATGTTAATGAAGAGCAAGTCTCCTTTGGTGAGACATGACGAACCACGTAAACAAAACAAAAGAACTATACAAAGAGACGAATCCTCTCTAACTTTAGAGGACCGCTAATGACACCCACTATGGTGTCGAGATTATAATGATAATGAAACGAAAAGTATCAACTGTGAAACATGAGAATAACCCGGGAAGACAACAGCTCGGGCCGCGCGGTATGGATGATCGGGAGTTGGTATCTGCATCAGATCCTTCGACCGTCTATGATGGAAATATTTTGGTGAAGCACATCCCGGAGTCCAGAGGTGACTTCCGCTTCCTTGACCCTGGGTGTCGGGAATGGGGGAGTGACAAGTTGGTGAAGCACATCCCGGAGTCCAGAGGTGACTTCCGCTTCCTTGACCCTGGGTGTCGGGAATGGGGGAGTGACAAGTTGGTGAAGCACATCCCGGAGTCTAGAGGTGACTTCCGCTTCCTTGACCCTGGGTGTCGGGAATGGGGGAGTGACAAATTGGTGAAGCTTATCCTGGAGTCTAGAGGTGACTTCCGCTTCCTTGACCCTGGGTGTCGGGAATGGGGGACTAGCTATGGAGGAGACGTCCTCCAACGTGCGGTGATAAAAGAATTCACAAATAATCCTTAAAGAAACAAGGAACGATTAGCACCTACATAATGATGTCTCGGGATCTAATCTATACCCTGACTCGGTGCCAGAGAATAAAGGAAAACTTGTGTAATGAGACCAAACAAACAAGAGAAAGTCACAAATGTGATCCTTTAAGAAACAAGGAATTAATAGCACCTACATAGCAAAGTCTCGGGATCTAACTTATATCCCCTGACTCGGTGCAAGGAAAGAAAGGAAAACATGTGGAATGAGAACAAGAAAACAGTACGAAATCTCTTGAATGATCCCATAGTGAGGATCGACGGTATAATATACCTACGCACACTTTGTATTATGTACTTGACTGTTGCTGCTACATTAGCAGCTTGTTGTGATGAGTTACGTGCTTGGTTGCTTATTGATATTGCTGTGCTACTTGCAAGATGTGCTTGGTTGCTTGCTGATATTGCTATGCTACCGATGAGTGTGTAAGATATCATGATGTACTGATGTGTGCTTTACTGCTTTATCATAGCATGTAAAATGGACTTAATAATATTCGACCAATTAGTCGTGTGGCCCGGTAACATGCGGGCTTCACACGTTCATACTCAGCGTAGTTTGCTGAGTCCTTCACACCCAATTTTTTTCAGGTCTTGTGCCAGACGATAACGGAGAGTAGGCAAGGGTGACTATCATAGGGGTAGTCCACATGGCAAGACTTTAAGTAGTATGCTTTCTTATGTATGAGTTATGTTGTTTAAGTTGTTAACTAAACTGTAGATGCTCGGTACTTGGGTTGTACTTTATATTGTATTTGGATTTCGTTAAGGTTGGACTTCCAGTCATTCAGACCGTAACTTGGTGTTAGTAATGTGGTCTGTCAACCACGTGGGTGGTTGGCGTCTGTAGCACCCGAATAGAGTTCGAAACCGCTGCGTAGACTTCTACTGCTAACTTAGGCGCGTCGTTTAATTGTTGGTTGTGATTCGGGGGTGTTACAGAAAGTGGTATCAGAGCGTAGTTGCGCTCTGATGACTGGAACAGTGGAGTACCGAGTATAGGAAAACCTAAATTTGGGAAACGGGGTTACGGGTTAGTTGTGAGGCTCGTTAGTTAGGCCCATTTCAATCCTTAGGAAAACGCTGGAGAGGTAGGAAGCCTCCTCACACTCGGGAAAACCCGATATGGCGTTTACACAATGACTTATACTCAATCCGGTAAGGAAAACTATGCACCCCTACCTCCTCATCGATGTTTTGGTTTAGTGTAGGGTACGGGGGCGTACCCCTCTTTTAAGGGGGGTAAGCGCGCTTCGTTTTATATGTGTTGATTTATTATGATGCATTCCTACAACCACTCGTGGTGGTTGGTAGGGTTGTGTGTTTGCAATTGTGTGTGAAAATGTTTGTACGCTATGTATGAATGAATGTCGTGTGCCTTGGGTTTGCACTTTAGCATGTTATCACATCGCTAGCTCCTTGGTCTACTATGAGAACGTGTGTGAAGCCACTGATGTGGCACGGTGCTCAGAAGCACCGAGCATTATAACTATGGACTTAATCCGTTGTGTATCGTGAATGAGAGCGGGACTGGATCCCTAAGATTACTAGGAGTAGAAAATATAAGTTAAGGAAGTAAGACTTCGGGACGAAGTCTCTTTTAAGGGGGGTAAGCTGAAATACCCCTAAATATTAAACGTATAAAATCATAACACGTTTATAAATGGACCTAAAATAAGGTACGAACAATTAAACTTATTAAATACATATATATGTACGAGCACGAAAGAACGTATGCGTAACGTTACGTTACGAAATTAAGACGTCGTGAATAAGTAACGATGTCGTTACGTAACCTCGTAACAAAAATAATAATAATAATAATAACATGAAATAATATATAGTCACATATATATAAGTACACATACATAACTTATTCAAATTAAAAGAAAGAAAAAAAAAGGGAGCAAAGACGCTCCCGATGAGGCTCAAACCCGAGACCTCTTGCATACCTTATAGACGCTGTAACCGGTTGAGCTAAGCTCATTTTCGGTATCTGATTCACGCGAATTGAAACTAGTATCTAAGCAACTACAAAAAAAAAGGAGAACCAACGGTAACAGCCGGTTCCTTCCTTCTTCTTCCTCGTTCAGAACCAGATCGAAGAAAAAAATATGTAGAGAGACCAGAGGAATCAAACCCAGAAGCAATAGACGTTGTTTAATTCAAGAACCCATACCTCTTGTAACTTGCGCATCCTGTTGTCTTGTCCCTCCTAAATCTCCCGCCTCCTCAGTCCCTCTGCAATGCGTGGGAATCAAAAAAAAACTGAGGACAATCTTATGCTCTGCGTGAAATTTCCCACGCCAGTCGGTGTAGCCTGGAACCCACATCCCATATCTAGTAATCATTTCCCACTCTCCACTCCCATTCTCAGTAAAGTCATGGTTGCAGTAGACAGACAAGGTCTGTTCTGGTCTCAAAATTTTATGCGCCAGAACCACGCATATACTCCTTCAATCCCTGCAATCAATAAACAAAGCCATGTTCAATGTCGATTCCAGTATTAGACAATCAGACAGAGAGTAATGGCTGTGTGCTCCACGTTAGTCTTCAAAATCAGTGTAAACAGACAATAAAAGAAAACTGGAGCCAAAAACAAGTTCTGTCCCATTCCTGATTTCAGTAAAAACACATCAGAGACAGTCCTTTTTTTTTCCAAACTCCCACGAGAAACTTTCATTGGAAACGTATCCCACTCACGGTCATTTGGTTCTCTGCGTTTTAACCCCTCGGCCTTGTGCCAGTCGGTTCAGAGGAAACCAGATCATCCTCTTCCTTCTTCTGCATGCACCAGTTCCACACATACAGAAGCTCCATCGTCCCCCTCTGTGTCTCTTCTGTGCACAAGGTAAACAATGCGGTTTGCAATGTTCTCCTCCTTTCTTCTTCCAATTCTGTTTCTTTTTGATGCCTGGAAGTTGGGTGTTAACTCCCTCGTGATTTAACCTTCCTCATGCATGAATCTCTCATGTAGTCCTCTTGGCTCTGTTGGAAAATCTCATGGGTAAAAGCTGCTCAGTACCTCTCTGAAGTACAAACAGAAGGTAGCAACTTCAAACAGCTTTCTCTATTTTTCAACCCACTATCTTGTTGTGTCTGGTTTGTCAAAGACTAACAACTGGGTGATTATTCCAGTTGAGGCCAGAAGTATGAAGCCCTGAAAGAGCTGCATTGTACCGAGAGTTGGCCAGGAAGAACCAGCCTTAAAACAAAAGCAAAACCCAAGGTAGTAAACCGCCCTGTACCGATTTCAAAAGTCAGTTTCAGTTGTAGATTTTCTGTAAAGAAGTTGTAGAGGTGTAGACATTACTGCTTCTGGTTTAGCATCTTGATAAGGCACCTAACTATGTGGGAAATCAAGGTAGGAGAAATTGAGTCAGGTTATAACTCAAACAGAAAACAAAAAAAAAAAACAGTTCGTGAACTGCTTTAGTAACAGCAGAAAATTTAATGGGTGGTTTCCTAGCGTCAGGCTTGTATGAAACTGTACTAGAACAACAGCCAATAGATCTTGGAGTACTAAGTGATTGATGGATCTAAAACTTACCTAGCCACGTTGAAAGAAAAAAAAAGAAGCTTTAAGCAAATCTGTAAACAAGCAAAGAGGTTATATCAGTTAGTTGCAGTTTCTGTTTCAGATTCTGAAATTCACGTTTCTGTATGGTAAACACTCAGAGGAGTTTGAGAGATGATTGCCTTGATTGTGCTGGGCTAAATTAGAGTTTAAAAGTATGATAAGACTTCTAACTAGGGAGATAAATGGCTGGGGAAAACTAGAAAACTGATTAAATAACAGCAAGAAAAGGAGACCTAGTCATGTTTCAGTGTGTTTCTGTTTTCAGTTTCAATTTTGAACTTCTGAGTTCTTGGTTCAGTTTGTACAATGAGACTGGGGTTTCATCTAAAGTTTCAAGCCTTAGTAAACATTGAACCAAGTATCTGGATCATTAGGGAGAGTAAGAAAAAAACCTGATTAGTAGACAATCAGAAAAAAAGAGTGGAAGAAAAAGAAACCCAGTTACAGGTTTGTTGAGTTCCAGTTTCAGATTGCTATCTGTTGGGATCTATGTCACCTTGGGTCTGGAAACTTCCTAGAACACTTAAACCATTGAGTTAGCAACTGGGGAGGAATTAGAAACCAATTCATGAACACAAACAAGGAATAGAACCGATCAAAATCTTAGACTACTGTTTCAGAATTTCAGTTGTTTCGGTTTCTAGAATTTCTTTGTTTCAGTGTATGGATGATTCTGTAAGATTCACAAGATTGGTTGAGATTTAAGATATTAATAGAACACTTAATCATGTGAGTAAATGAGGCTGGAGAATCTAGAAAACCAAATCAGAAAAACAAAACAGAAGAGAAAAGAAGGAAACACACCAGAGTGTGTTGCTTCAGTTCATAGTTTTCAGAAAGTATGTTTCTGTATAAACTTGATTTCGGTGGAATACGTATACTGTGTTGGTTATTGAGGAACCTGAAACACTTCAAATACATGTAAGTGAGTTTATAAGATCCTTAGGGGGGAAGAATTAAAAAATCAGTCTCGCCACCTAGTAGAAGAAATCAAGAAGAAATATATATACCAGTTCTGTTTCCAGATTGTCAACAGGAAGATGCTTCTGTGTAACTACCTTACAGAAGGGTAAGGGAGTTGTAATGGCTTGCCAATAAACTTAAGATCTAGATAACACACTTAACCAAGTCCGTAAACATCTTGGGGAAGGTTTAAGAGCCAATCGGATTGTTTATGAAACAAGTGAAGAAGAGATTTCACAAACTGATGTTTCAGTTTTTTTTCCAGTGTCTGTTCCCTGTAAAATGAACTTCCAGACCTGTTATCAATGTTGTTTTGGGATTAGTCTTGAGGTTGAAACCTTGTTAACACATACGCCAGGGTGTAGCTAAGTTGGGGAAAAATATAGAAAGGCTGGCCAGTGAATAGAAAACAATAAGAAGAGTTTATACCAATTTAGTCAGGTTCTGCAAGTGTTGTGTTTCGGGATAGAATGCAGCTGTGAGTTTCATAGGGTTACTTGGGGATATTCTTTGAGTCTAAAGGATGGCTAGAACACTTAAGTAAGTACAAGGGCTTAGGAAAAAAAAAAAAAAAAAAATCTAAGTCCGATCACACCACTTAATAAATGAGATAGAAGAGAACTGCATAGGTTTGTTTTCAATTTTTCTGTCTCTGTTATGTTCAGTCTGAACTTGTTGCAGAGAGCTTTAAAGGGGTTATACTGAGAGCTTGAGGAGCTTAAAGTCCCACCCATTCATCTAACTAAGTGTGATAACATTTTGGGAGAAACAACTTACTGCGGTGCAACGAGAAAACTAAGAGAGAATGCTTGAAGTTGGTGTTCGGTTTCCTCTGAGTTGTGTTTCTGTATAACTGGTTACCGGGGGTATTATGAGTGTGCTGTTAGCTTAATATAAACCCAAATCATAGCTAATGGATATAGTTAGGGTAGCGAAACATGTGGAGAAGGTTAAACACCAATTACTACATTAAAAGTGAAGTTAGATAAGGTATCACATGGGAATTGTGTTTCAGATTTGTGAATTCTTGGGCTGCTGTATAAATGGGTGTTAGGAGTATTATATGATCTATAGTATCATTAGACAAAGGTTAAAATGTTACTCACCTACTTATCCAAGGAAAGAATACCCATTGGATAAGTCATATCTATATTATACAACTCGTTACATAATTGCTTTTTAAAACGCCCTAAAACATTACCTAAGGGAAAAGGGCTTAGTTAACATGTAAATAAAGATATGAACTATCCTAGGAGTAAGTTAAGCCTAGGATTAGTGCATGTGAAATTCTAAGAGTCAATCTAAACTAAGCATGTAACAACATACCAGGGGAAAAACGTACGATATAAAATGTCGTCACATAAAATAATAAACTGACCCATTGTTTTAATTAACGCTAGGGCCGTAGCGAGCTCCGACCGGGACTCCGAGTGTGAGACGGCTCGTACTTTCAAAAAGGTATGGACATGTGTGGTTCGTATGTTGCCGTGTTACACGGCTTGTGTGCTGTGTGGCTTGTGTACGAAACTGACATAAGATCAAAGCATGAAATTGGATTGCTTGTTTATCATGTTGTATGATTTCTATATCATTGTTGAATATATCATTGCGCGCACACAGTAGTTTAGTCCCTTTCGCGTTATGGAACTTTGAGATGAGACTCAACGAACTATGTAAACAAAGAAACTACATAAAGGGAAAACTATACGAGAACCACAACGAACTATGAAAACAAAGAAAAACGCTATAAGGGGAACTCCTCTCTAAACCATTGAGGACTACCATGACACCCACTATGGTGTCTATTTATTAATGTTAATGAAGAGCAAGTCTCCTTTGGTGAGACATGACGAACCACGTAAACAAAACAAAAGAACTATACAAAGAGACGAATCCTCTCTAACTTTAGAGGACCGCTAATGACACCCACTATGGTGTCGAGATTATAATGATAATGAAACGAAAAGTATCAACTGTGAAACATGAGAATAACCCGGGAAGACAACAGCTCGGGCCGCGCGGTATGGATGATCGGGAGTTGGTATCTGCATCAGATCCTTCGACCGTCTATGATGGAATATTTTTGGTGAAGCACATCCCGGAGTCCAGAGGTGACTTCCGCTTCCTTGACCCTGGGTGTCGGGAATGGGGGAGTGACAAGTTGGTGAAGCACATCCCGGAGTCCAGAGGTGACTTCCGCTTCCTTGACCCTGGGTGTCGGGAATGGGGGAGTGACAAGTTGGTGAAGCACATCCCGGAGTCTAGAGGTGACTTCCGCTTCCTTGACCCTGGGTGTCGGGAATGGGGGAGTGACAAATTGGTGAAGCTTATCCTGGAGTCTAGAGGTGACTTCCGCTTCCTTGACCCTGGGTGTCGGGAATGGGGGACTAGCTATGGAGGAGACGTCCTCCAACGTGCGGTGATAAAAGAATTCACAAATAATCCTTAAAGAAACAAGGAACGATTAGCACCTACATAATGATGTCTCGGGATCTAATCTATATCCCCTGACTCGGTGCCAGAGAATAAAGGAAAACTTGTGTAATGAGACCAAACAAACAAGAGAAAGTCACAAATGTGATCCTTTAAGAAACAAGGAATTAATAGCACCTACATAGCAAAGTCTCGGGATCTAACTTATATCCCCTGACTCGGTGCAAGGAAAGAAAGGAAAACATGTGGAATGAGAACAAGAAAACAGTACGAAATCTCTTGAATGATCCCATAGTGAGGATCGACGGTATAATATACCTACGCACACTTTGTATTATGTACTTGACTGTTGCTGCTACATTAGCAGCTTGTTGTGATGAGTTACGTGCTTGGTTGCTTATTGATATTGCTGTGCTACTTGCAAGATGTGCTTGGTTGCTTGCTGATATTGCTATGCTACCGATGAGTGTGTAAGATATCATGATGTACTGATGTGTGCTTTACTGCTTTATCATAGCATGTAAAATGGACTTAATAATATTCGACCAATTAGTCGTGTGGCCCGGTAACATGCGGGCTTCACACGTTCATACTCAGCGTAGTTTGCTGAGTCCTTCACACCCAATTTTTTTCAGGTCTTGTGCCAGACGATAACGGAGAGTAGGCAAGGGTGACTATCATAGGGGTAGTCCACATGGCAAGACTTTAAGTAGTATGCTTTCTTATGTATGAGTTATGTTGTTTAAGTTGTTAACTAAACTGTAGATGCTCGGTACTTGGGTTGTACTTTATATTGTATTTGGATTTCGTTAAGGTTGGACTTCCAGTCATTCAGACCGTAACTTGGTGTTAGTAATGTGGTCTGTCAACCACGTGGGTGGTTGGCGTCTGTAGCACCCGAATAGAGTTCGAAACCGCTGCGTAGACTTCTACTGCTAACTTAGGCGCGTCGTTTAATTGTTGGTTGTGATTCGGGGGGGGTGTTACAGATAAAACATTGTACAAATATATATACCAAAACCGTGGGCAAACTATGTCTTTATGACATTTGTAAGTAATTTATATCATATGTTAAGGTTTGTAACAAGCCATGTATTTTAAGCTATTTAATTTTAAGTTTTATTAAGTTTAAAACAAAGTTTAGAATTTGATAATTATTACCAAAATGAATGTTGGGGTCATTTTGTAATTATAATGAATTATAGAGGCTAATATTAAACATAGCCAAAAACTATATATGAAAAAACTATTAAAATGAATTTTATAAAGTTTTATAATATATGGGGGGCAAATTGTAATTTTTGAGGAAGTTGTGGTCAAAAACCGCAAATACATAAATCTATGGTCAAACTAGTATATTATAGGTCAACATTGACCAAGTTAAAAGCCTTGACCAAAACTTAATGACATAAGTAATTAAACTAAGGTTATATATCAATATCATAAGTTTGAAATGGAAGTTATAAAATTTATGGGGTATAAATTGTAAATACCGAAAATAATGGGTTAATATGGTTATATATTATAGTTTATATCATAATATAAAGTTTAGGAATTTTGGAGTTATATAAATGACTATAGTGATAAGAGTGTATAATATATAGTTTTTGTGACATATGAGAGTATAAGGTATAAAGTGGCTAATATGCAAAAAGGGAAGAATGGGGGCAGAAAAAGAAAAATTAAAACTAGTAATGAGTCTGTTCGGAAATAATAAGGTGGTATAAACTATAGGTTATACAAAATTATAAAATTAATACCATATGATATAACCTATATGTAACTTGCTATGATAAATGTGTGTAAATGTGTAAATAAGGAAAACATGATGTGATGGAAAATAAATAAGTGTGTTCGGAATTTTTGCAAACATAACCATAGGTTTATTTTGGTTATAAAGTTTTAATGTTATAAAAATATGGTATTTACAACATGGATATAATAGTGGTCATATTGTATAAATGGAAACTAAGGGAAATGAATAAATAATAAGTATATTATATGTGGTACCTTCGGTAATTAAATATAGTTGCAAAAAACTAATATATAATGTTTAATGCTATATGAAAATATCATGCTATATGATATAATGATTAATGCAACATTGCATAAATTGTGTGGTCAAAACGTAATTAATAAAAAAAAATACTAGAGCTGTTGCTTAAATAATATAAAGTTTGGGATTAATTTTAAACTATGGTATTAATGATATGAGTACTACAGATATTATATAGTATTAACGTGATTAAATGAAACAATTATCATTAATAATATTCACATGAAATAATGTGACAACTAATGAGGAATGGAAAATTATAAACTAAGGTTAGCATTTAAATAAACCTTAGGAAACTATAATACATGTAATGAAATGTTACTAATATTAAGATAAAGTTCTTAATATAAGTTGCTTAAATAATGCAACCAAATGAAGATAATCATCTACATAAGATGATAATAATGTAAAGAGAAAGATCAGCTAGGAAGGAGAAAGGAAGCGACAAGTAGATAGAAGGGGTGGCGCAAGCAGAGGAAAAAGATGCAGAGGAAAGCAGGGAGTAGGGTGAAAAGAGAGATAGAGAGGCAGGCAGACAGGCAAACGTAGAGAGGAGAGGAGGAAAGCAAAAGAAAAAACAGATAGAGAGAGAGAGAGAGAGAGAAGAGAGAGAAGCATTTAGAGAGAATATAATATATATATATGTAGAACCGAGAGTATATATAAGTATATACAATAAGGTTTAATGCCATGAAATGATAATAAATGACAAGTGTTATGACATTAGTATAAATATATATATCAGTCATACAACTACATATTAAAGTATAGTTTATTAAAATGAATAATGAGATATGTAATATATGGTACAATATTAATTGGTTAAATAATAATACCATATAACGTTAGTGCATGAGCATTAAATGCTGTGTGAAATAACATTGCATGCACACATGCAACTATATAATATAAATGTATATTCGTATTCCTAACCGGAACGGTTAAATAAATACATAAGTATAAACCGTGAATACATATATTCATATACTCGTAAGTACAAGGAATAAATCCTAATATGGAATACGCTATAACTAAAGCTTTTAAACCGACTCATTTAAATAAACCCGAGTGTTGATAACTAAAGCGTACTACGAGTATCGAGTCTCGTATAACGATACTTTAACAAATAACAGTTGAAATCCGGGGATGAAAGGTCGGGATTATTTGTGTTGTTCGGGTTTACCAAGCTTAAATAAGTCATGTGGATTGACTTATGTTGTGTTTGATATTTAGACCGTATCACTGGCGAAGGCGCACGACGAGCTAGTGTGGTACTGAGCAACCTCGGTCATTGGTGAACGGTATGTAAAGGGGTCTGATCCGAGATGTCCTGAGGACTTCCTCGGCTCGGATATGTGTTGTATAACGAGTGTGATGCATGTATGGATGTGTGTTATGTGATGGTAGTTGTTTAAATTCCCGCATCATTAATTGTGCGCGAACGTCCTTCGGGACTAATACTAACGTCGACTATAGATCGACTTATATAAAACACATATACGTTTAACGTGATGTGATTGTGGTTAATTGATATAACACCAAATATTATGATGGGATATACATGTATTAACCTAAGTAAATTACTTAGGTATGGGACACGACATTGTCGGTCTCTAGAGCACACTCTAACATGAACACTACCTAGATGACTTCTAGGCATGCGTAAGACCTATAGGGCAGCCAACAAATAAAAATATTCTCCATACCTAAAACTGTAACTGGGTAACTGACTGACTAAGTCAAATGTTGGAGAGTGTATGAGTGGATGGTTTACCTTAATCTAGTTAGTCATTGGCTACTGGTCGCGCGTTGAGATCTCTTGAGTTAACCCGGATCGGGTTTACTCTGGTTTAACCTGATCGAGCCTAGATAGATCGACAAGTATGGTGATAACATGGGTGCCTTTAAAAAGGCAAAATATTGATGCTTTTAAAAAGGCAAAGTGAATGGGCACCCCATGTGCATATGGGACTACCGTCCTAGTGAGTTTATTACGGGTTGTTCCTAACCGACGCCCGACAGTACTAACCAATTAAGGAGTTATGTGGGGGCCCGGGGGGCCGACCGATGTGGTGTGAGATAATTAATAACGTGCGTGAATTAACGCCTTTGTTGAATAGTTTGTTGTATTGTTATGGTGCTTGTATAATTGAAATGATTGTTGAGTGTGGATTGTAGTGGTTGCTTTAATTGTTTAAATTACAGCCATTCACGAGTTTACTGCTTATCATACCTGTACACCGGTAATGCATGTAACGAACTTTATAATGGTGACCATGACTATTAAGTGACCAATAGGGTCCAGGCTCGGCATACTCAGCGTTTATCGCTGAGCCTTTATGGCATTGCTGCAGGTGACGATTTCCGTTGAAGCCGAAGTGCGGGGGCCGGGTAGTAGAGTTTTATTTTACTGCACGGAAGTTCATTTTGTAACAGGACAGTTAGTTGTTAGTTTACTATACTATGGATGAAGTATACAGTCGAGATGTTAGATGCTCACTTGTCATAGAGTTTGATTATGGATGTAGAATGATATAAAGGTTAGTATCTCGTCATCACCGTGGTAGTGTATGTTTTGACAGTGTTGTTTCGTTATTTCTATTTATGCTTCTTTACTTGCATGGGCTAGTAATGGCATGTGACACCCGAGTGAGATGTTTTTAGTGTGAGACTTCCACTGCGAGATGATATTAATTAATGCTACGTGGGTGATTATGGCGTGATTACCGAGTGGGGTGTTACAGCAATGGCCGAGAAGAGTTGAGCCACGATGCAGCGGTATACCATCAGCTGGACTCCATTAACACCGATGGTTTGTTGCATGATGCGAGAAGAACAGAGGAGACTAACAGTGAAGAGAGGGCAGATTAAGAGACCGTGGGCAGCAGAAGGGAGTGAAGATAGGGGGCTTGGCTTGAGACCTGGTCTCACAAGCCATCCAGATTTTTCTGGATGTATTCTGATTGGTATAATGCTTTTTTATTATAAAAATAATTGGTTGTTTTAATTATTTGTTAATGATTAGTGTCTTGGAAAATCAAAAAGGTAATTCTGTCATAATTTTTTTACTATATTTAAATCTCTTCACGTTTTTCAATAGTATAGAAGTAATAATTATGGGGTAGTTTAATAGTCACGTGATATTTGGTATACGATTGTAAAGATAAATTAGTAATTCAATATATTGTTATATGTAATTGATATACTACTGATTTAGTATTTGAGTGTATACATGTGTTGGGAAACTAAAAAGTTATTTTTGACATTAAAAAATTATTAAATTAAAATTTTACACATTTTCCAATATCGCAGAAGAAATAATGATATGGTAGCTTAACAGTCACCCGATATCTAGTATATGAGTGTAGAACATGTTAGTGTTTAAAAGTATTGTTATAAGTACTTGAACTAGTACTGATTTAGTATTTTAGTGTATACATTTTGAAAAACTAAAAAAGACACTTCTGACATAATTTTTTTGTTATTTAATTTTTTTCATGTTTTCCAATATTGTAGAAGTAATAATGATGTAGTAGCTTAATAGTCAAGTAATATCTGGTATATGAGCGTAGAAGACGTTAGTACTTGAATATATTGTTATAAGTACTCGATATACTACTGATTTAGTATTTGAGTGTGTATGATTTGAGAAACTTAAGATGTATTTTTGTTATAAATTTTTTAATATATTTACATATTTTCACGTTTTCCAATATTGTAGAAGTAATAATGATGTGGTAGCTTAATAGTCAAGTAATATCTGGAATATGAGTGTAGAAGACGTTAGTACTTGAATATAATGTTATAATACTCGATATACTACTGATTTAGTATTCGAGTGTGTATGATTTGAGAAACTTAAGATGTATTTTTGTTATAAATTTTTAATATATTTACATCTTTTCACGTTTTTCAATGTTGCAGAGTAATAATTATGGGGTAGTTTAATACTTCTCATATCTAGTATATGATTATAAGTGTACATGGTAATTTAAGTAGAAGTCACTTAGTATTTGAAACGAAGAGTAGTATTAATATTTACCCAATAAATGAATTTAACACGGACTAGTATTCGAGTAAGGCTTTTTATAGTATACGTATTATAATAGAGTCGGTATTTCTTCATTTACCACTGGACATAAAACTGAACTGAGGAATGGGTAGATGAATAGTCAAAACAAAAATAAACATGATATATATATATGTTCACATACTTAATTTGTAAACACTATCACATTCGTAAGATGTATACTTAATTTGTAAACATTTGTATAGTTCGCACTATTACATTCATATACTTAACACTATCACATTCGTATACTTCGCACTATTACATTGGTATACTTGATTTGTAAATATTCGTGTACTTAACACTGTCACATCCATATACTTAATTCGTAAACATTCGTATACTGCGCACTATTACATCCGTATACTTAATTTGTAACCATCTGTATATTTAACACTATCACATCCGTATAGTTCACACTATTACATTCGTATACTTAATTTGATAGAATTCGAATACTCAACATTATCACATTCATATATTTAATTTGTAACTATTCTAATACTTAACACTATCACATTGATATACTTGATTTGTACAAACTCGAGTACTTAATACTGTCACATCCGTATACTTAATCTGTAAACATTTGTGTACCTTACACTATTACATTTATATACATCACACTATTACATTCGAATACTTAATTTATAAACATTCATATACATACCACTATCACAAATTCATCTGCTAATGCTCTGATAAGTCAAACACTATTTTTTTTACAGATACCTATGCTTATTATACAATAATTATAAACCTTATTCTTGTTGGATGAAGCCTAATGTGTTGTCTTACTCACTGTGGAGTACACAAAAATACTCCTCGTTGTCTTCCTTTTGGATTTGGCGTTTGCAATGTGTTGGTCCAACTTCATTCTCACTTTCTGGAGTGTAGGGGATGTCGATTTTGTGTGGTTTTCGTTGTCGCTATGAAAAAAGTAGAGAGAACTGCCAGGACTACCAGTAGGTTCACCCCCGCCGGCTCCGATCTAGGAAGAGAAGAAGGTTTACCTGTGCGTCGGATGATGAAGATGAGGATCCACATAAAGTAAATGAGAAGGAGGAGAATGCCAGACCCTAGCCCAAATCGTAGAAGTTACAGGAAGGTGTCTGCGAAACCCTATCGTAGAAGTTGCTAGAGAGAGAAGTTGCAGGAAGAAAGTGAACTCGAGACCTTCCCAAATATCGTAGAAGTTGAAGGATGAGGAGTTAATGGATTTGAGGTAAATGAATTATGTGTTGGTTGGTGAATTAATTTGAGAGGGAATGGTTGCTTTCAAAAAAAATTGAGAGAGAAGGAGGTAGAGGATGACCGGGAAGAGAATGAAGATAAAATAAATTGATTTTGGTAACTGGTATGGGAATTTTAAAAGTCTAGTAATTAATTTAATCTATATAGGGGTTATTATGGGCTATAATATAGGTCTACAGAACTTTAATGAATACTATTTTTCATTTAAAAAAGGAGATGACAGAAAAATAAGTACTTAAATCTTGACCATTAGATTAGATCTAAAGGACTAAATTGAGTCCAGAAAAATCAGGGACATGAAGTGTCCAGACCCTAACCCTGATTCGAAGATAGGCTTGAGTTGGAATTGAGAATTCAATTTTAAAGGAACAAGCATCCGGCCTTGCATGGAAGATGAGGAGATGGCTTTTTTGCATGTTACAATCCACCCCCAAAAGTTACTCATGATGGCCATTATTACCGATTAACCGTGCACAAATGAAGAAGATTGTCGCCTTGGAAACGAGATAAGATGCAGTGGAATGATTGTACACATTCTCCCATGGATTATGTTCGGATGAGGCTATTATTATAGATTGGGCAGTGGCTTTACAAACTCCAAATAGAGGAAGAAGGACGGTCACAAAGGGGCGTGGATTATGTGACGGAAAGCAGAATTCCGTCACCCGACGGAACCTTTTTCCATTTTTATTTTTTTGAAAACGTGCACAGGTACATAGCGGATATATCAGTGCTAGTATTAGTATAGTATCTTTTCCTTTTACAAAGATATTAGTTCATCAATTATACAAAGTTTTTACATAATTATATACACATATATAAGTAAGAGTAGTTTTTAATCTTATAATATTAGTTGGTTATACATATATGTAAGAAGCTGGAGCATATATCAATTACAATACATCACTTAATGAATAGAATAATTTTTTTTTTAAAAAAAATATAATGTAAAAACACTAAACTAATATTTATATTTTTTCTAAATTTAAAAATTGACCTATAAAGTTTTAATATTGAACGTAAACTTATTAACCTTCATGTTATATATATTATCATGCATACATAAAAACGAAAGGTTACTGAATACGTAAAATCGACTCCAACAACTCACTTTATCGTTTTCAAACATTTATATACTCATAGTTTATCAATCAATCAGCTCTGTAAACTGGAAAATACTATTAAAATATTCCTATACACAATGGTTTGATATGAATGGCCAATAAAAAAATATAACAGTTAGTACTGTCATCTTTTATAATACTGATGGAAACAATTATAGAAGGTTGTGTATATGTTTTTCTAATTATTGGTGGAACATTTATAAATTACTATGGATACGTAAAAATAAAAATTAAAAAAATACGTAAGATTTACTCAAACAACTCAGTATATTATTTCTATACGTTTATAGTCTTTAAGTTTATCACTCAGTCAAGATCTAAAAACTGATAAATGATAAGAAATATTTGTATACACAATGATTTGATGAGAACAGTTAATAGAGAAAATATATATACCAATTAGTGTCATTTTTTCTATAATAGTGGTGGAAACGATTATATAGAAGGTTGTGCACATGTTTATAATTATTGGTGGAAACATTTCCAAGTTATCGTGGATACACAAAAACCAAGGTTAACTACTACGTAAAATCAGATCCAACAACTTAGTTTATAGTTTCTAAATGTTTATCGTCCTCACGTTTATCAATTATTCAAGCTCTGTAAACTGATAAATGGTAAAAAAACATTCTTATATACTATGATTCGATAAGAAGAGCAAAAGAAAAATATATATAGCAGTTAGGATCGTATTTTCCATTATAGTGATAAAAACAATTATAGAAGGTTGTGTACATGTTTCTAATCATCAGTAGAAATGTTAATAAATTATCGTGGATACGTAAAAAGCAATATTATATGAATACGTAAAATCGACTCCAACAACTCAGTTATCGTTTCCAAATTCTAATTGCCTTCAGGTTTATCAATCAGTCAAGCTCTAAACTGATAAATAGTAAGGACAACCAAAGGAAACGATAAAAACAACACAAAAATGATATATAACAGCTAGTGTCATCTTTTCTATAAAAATGATGGAAACGATTATAGAAGGATGTGTACATGTTTCTAATCATCGGTGAAAATGTTTATAAATTATCGTGGATACGTAAAAACCAATATTATATGAATACGTAAAATCGACTCCAACAACTCAGTTATCGTTTCCAAATTTTAATTGTCTTCAGGTTTATCAATCAGTCAAGCTCTAAACTGATAAATAGTAAGGACAACCAAAGGAAAAGATAAAAAGAACAACAAAAATGATATATAACAGCTAGTGTCATCTTTTCTATAAAAATGATGGAAACGATTATAGAAGGATGTGTACATGTTTCTAATCATCGGTGGAAATGTTTATAAATTATCGTGGATACGTAAAAACCAATATTATATGAATACACAAAATCGACTCCAACAACTCAGTTATTGTTTCCAAATTTTAATTGTCTTCAGGTTTATCAATCAGTCAAGCTCTAAACTGATAAATAGTAAGGACAACCAAAGGAAACGATAAAAACAACAACAAAAATGATATATAACAGCTAGTGTCATCTTTTATATAAAAATGATGGAAATGATTATAGAAGGATGTGTACATGTTTCTAATCATCGGTGGAAATGTTTATAAATTATCATGGATACATAAAAACCAATATTATATGAATACGTAAAATCGACTCCAACAACTCAGTTATCATTTCCAAATTTTAATTGCTTTCAGGTTTATCAATCAGTCAAGCTCTAAACTGATAAATAGTAAGGACAACCAAAGGAAACGATAAAAACAACAACAAAAATGATATATAATAGCTAGTGTCATCTTTTCTATAAAAAATGATGGAAACGATTATAGAAGGATGTGTACATGTTTCTAATCATCGGAGGAAATGTTTATAAATTATCGTGGATACGTAAAAACCAATATTATATGAATACGTAAAATCGACTCCAACAACTCAGTTATCGTTTCCAAATTTTAATTGCCTTCAGGTTTATCAATCAGTCAAGCTCTAAACTGATAAATAGTAAGGACAACCAAAGGAAACGATAAAAACAACAACAAATATGATATATAACAGCTAGTGTCATCTTTTCTATAAAAATGATGGAAACAATTATAGAAGGATGTGTACATGTTTCTAATCATCGGTGAAAATGTTTATAAATTCGTGGATACGTAAAAACCAATGTTATATGAATACGTAAAATCAACTCCAACAACTCAGTTTATCGTTTCCAAATGTTTATTGCCTTTAGGTTTATCAATCAGTCAAGCTCTAAACTGATAAATAGTAAGGACAACCAAAGGAAACGATAAAAATAACCAGAGAAAATGATATATAACAGCTAGTGTCATCTTTTCTATAAAAATGATGGAAACGGTTATAAAAGGTTGTGTACATGTTTCTAATCATCGGTGAAAATGTTTATAAATTATCGTGAATACATAAAAACCAATGTTATATGAAAACGTAAAACCGACTCCAACAACTCAGTTTATCATTTCCAAATGTTTATTGCTTCAGGCTTATCAATCAGTCAAGCTCTAAATTGATAAATAGTAAGGACAACCAAAGGAAACGATAAAAACAACCAAAGAAAATGATAAATAATAATTAGTGTCATCTTTTCTATAAAAATGATGGAAACGATTATAGAAGGTTGTGTACATGTTTCTAATGATCAGTGAAAACGTTTATACGTTATCATGGATACATAAAAACCCAAGGTTAATGATATATTTAAGGTTAACATTTATAAATTATGATGAAACCATTGACTTCAAACCTAAATAATATGCTGAGAAATTATAAATACTTATTATATGCTAGAAAAATGTATTTCATATAAATATTTATATATTCAATTATACTATAATTATGCAACCACTATGTATATGCAATAACAATGCCACATTTATGTAATAAACTATCGCAATATAAATGTCCCAAATATAGCTCCATATATATAGTAGAAAACATTTTTTTTATTAATGTCAAATCATGAGAAACCAATAGATATATTTATTTCACACCACACGACCCACTAAATATTAACAACTAATATGGATGGAAAAACATTGCTAGATGTTCGACATAAAGATAGCTAGTCTTTAATTACATCCGCACTCGTTCGTCAGAGAATGAAGTTTCTGGACTTTTTTCTCTTTATTATTTTATTGGTTGTTGATGTGTTTGGAATTCATGATCTGACGGTGTAGGTTCTTTCCGTCACTGACGGAAAAATATGTTCCGTCACCAAAACTTCCGTGGTCACAAAGAGCACGCGAGAGAGGAGAAAACCAAAACATTGTAAGAGATAGTTATGACTTGGTCTCCCCTCCCAACTAATCCAGCATTTGAAATCCTATGATAGTGGAAGTTTCTTTTCCCTCTCTAAAGCGAGGGCTCTCTCCTCTCTCTAAAGCATCGAGAGTTTTCTTTTATCCCAACAGGCGAAGCAAGGCTAGTACACTTCCCAAGACTTGGTTTCTCCCCCTCAGTAGCTGGAGTCTACGGTGGCTCTGCGGCTTCTTTGGGTGGTTGTAGCCGAATTACTCATTACTCCTAAAAATGATAGCTATCACGCCGATGGCTTTCTACCTTCCCCCTGTGGAAAGATGGTCTATTTTAACTCCAGTTTCTTCCGTAATGTGCTATTCCATTCTGCTACTGAACGTGAACTTCATACCCCTAAAACAAACAACAAACTGGAGTGAAATCTTAAACAAAAACAAAACAATACATTACCAAAAACGAAGGAGAGGTGAAACCAAAATGGAGAAAGTTCCCACCAGTATCGATGAGCTTACCAAAAAATGTGCTAGCTTGTCCCTTACCCGGGAGGAAGAGAAGAAGATTCTGGTGGATGATATAAAGGAGGGAAGCACCCCACTCTCTTATGAGTTGTGCTTGCTGGCAAGACTGTTCTCCACGAAAGCTGCAGATATCAAGGCCATGGAGAATACGATGGCTAGAGTCTAGCAACTGAAAACCAGTCTGAAGATTAAGGGACTGGGAAGAAATACTTACCTGTTCCAGTTCGAGGACGAAAGTGAGTTGGAGCTCATACTCAATCGGCAGCCATGGTCATTTGATGGCTCTTTACTGGCGTTTCAGAAGGTGGACAGGAGAAAGGCCCCGAAGGACCACAGTTCCAGTGGGTCCCTTTCTGGGTCCGAATCCATGAGGTACCGTTTTTTTACTATCAGCTGGATTTTGCTAAAAGACTGGGTGACAACATAGGGAGGTTCTTAGAGTTTGAGGAGGAAGGGGGGAAGGTAAATGGAGATTTTCTGAGAGTTCGTGTTTTAGTTGATGTATCAGTCCCATTACAGAGATGTATTACGGTGATTATGGATGGGAAGGAGAAAATGCTAAGGCTTTCCTATGAGAAACTCCCTGCTATATGCTTTAAATGTGGTAAGTTGGACCATGGAACTAAGGAGTGCTCAGGAAGTAATTCGACTGAAGGAGCTATCTTACCTTATGGGGCATGGATGAGAGCGAGGGGCTTTAAAGGAGGGAAGTCAAAGCAGGAAGATGACTTCCCATGGAAGTTAATCAGAGGGAGTAAAGAAATTCAGGAGAAAGATGAGGTGGCGGAAAAGGTAGAGGAGGACAAGGGAGTTGGAGGGGATAACAATGGGGAAAACCAGGTGACGGCTGAATCTGAGATCCCAGTTCTTCTACAGTGGACTCCAACCCAAGATAACCCTATGACTAAGAAGAGGAAGTTGGGGGTTATGCAAGATGGAAGCTCACTAGAAGAAATATGGGAGATGCAGATGGAGGAGAAGGACCGAAGGAAAGGGAAAGGAGTGGGAGAAAGTGAAGGATCTCAAAAGGGGACTGAAACAAGAAAGATGGGTCAGCAAGGAAACTATCAATCACCAGAGGCACCCTCGGGGAAAACCCGGGGCTGCCTACGCCAATGACTTGCCTTGCTATGAACTGCCGGGGGTTGGGTGAGCCTCAGGCAGTTCGATGGGTCTTGGAGATAATCCAAGAGGAGTCACCCAGTTTAGTTTTTCTGTCAGAAACTAAACTTACTACAGTGGAGATGATAAGGGTGGAGAGAAGGCTGAAAGGGTATCAAGGGCTGGCAGTTGATTGCGTGGGCAGGAAAGGAGGTCTAGCCATGTACTGGAAGGAAGGGGTGAAGTTTAAAATTTTATCATACTCGAGTCACCACATTGACGGCTGGGTGGATGGTGGGATGGGGGAGGGCTGGAGATGTTCGGGATTTTATGGGTGGCCAGAGAATACTGAGAAGCATTTATCTTGGAGACTGCTAAGAGAGTTGAAAAGTCATTCTAACAGACCGTGGGTGGTCTGTGGGGACTTTAATGAGGTGCTTTACGAGTCTGAATATAGAAGTAAGAGAAGGAGAAATCAGAGGCAGATGGAGGAATTTAGGCTCTGTCTGGAGGAATGTGAGTTGGAAGATCTGGGCTGGTCAGGGGGTAAACTTACCTTCTCTAATATGCGAGAAGGGGAAGATAATACCCAGAGTAGACTGGACAGATTCGTTGCTAACCCAGACTGGGTTGCCTCTTTTCCAAAAGCTCGGGTAATCCATTTAAATTGGGGCAAGTCAGATCACAAACCGATCAAACTGGTGCTTAACCCTCAAACCAAGAGAGGACCAAAACCTTTCAGGTTTGAGAACTGCTGGGTTGATCAGAAGGAGTGTAGGGACATCATCGAAGGATGCTGGAATAGAACAGGTGAGGAAGAAGGTTATGTGGAAAAGGCGATTAGGGTTGGGCAAAATCTAAAGAGATGGGGAAACAGGAGGATAAGCAGAGATAAGAAACTTCTGGAGGATAGCACAACTCAACTTCAGGAGCTGGTGGACAAAGGGGATGAAGCCTATAATGGGGTAAGGAGGAAAGAGTTACTCAAAATCATCGATGAAATCAGACTGAAAGAAGAAGTGAGATGGGCGCAAAGAGCTAGGAGTCAGTGGCTGAAAGAAGGAGACAGGAACACCAAGTACTTTTTCTCCAGAGCGAATGCAAGAAGTAAGAAAAATGAGATTCTGCAAATGGAGGACCAGAATGGGAATATGGTGAGTGATTGGGCAAGCATGGAGGTGATCGCAAGGAACTACTTTGAAATGCTTTTTCGAAGCTCAAAACCCGATGAAGATCCCCATTTGTTAGCATGTATGGAGGGCAGAGTGGACCAGGGAATCAATGAAGCTTTGAACAAGCCATTTCAAAAGGAAGAAATCCTCAACGTGATTAAGAACATCAATCAGACAAAAGCCCCTGGCCCCGACGGACTTAATGGTAAATTTCTCGTTTCGTACTGGAATATTATTCATGAGGATTTTGTTAATACTATTTTACTGTTGCTAAATGAGGGGGTCCTTCCTGAGGGGATAAACCATACCTATTTGGTCCTCATCCCTAAGAAGAAAGATGCGAAGGGTATGAGAGAGTTTAGGCCAATTGCTTTATGCAATACTATATATAGGGTTGCGGCTAAAGTGTTGGCAAACAGAGTGAAGGGCTTCATGGAGGATCTAATCTCCCCGGAACAAGCAGCCTTTGTTCCCGGAAGATTAATTTCAGATAATATTATACTAGCACACGAAATGCTGCACTCTATGAACAGGTCAAAGGCTAAGAAGAGGGGTTCTTTTGCAATTAAAGTTGACATGGAAAAGGCATACGATAAGGTAGAATGGAGTTTCTTGTTTTCGGTTATGGAAAGTATGGGGTTCAAGGGGAGATGGCTGGAAGCGGTAAAGATTTGTGTTTCTGCAGTGTCAATGGCGGTAATGGTGAACGGTTATCCAGGTAAGGTGTTTTATCCTGAGAGAGGACTTAGGCAAGGGGATCCCCTATCCCCTTACCTATTCCTGTTTGTGATGGATTCCCTTATTTCAAGTATCAAAACGCAAATGCAGGCTAAAGCATATAAGGGGGTGAAAGCTGCTGATGCGGCACCAGAAATTCCATGTTTATGCTTCGCGGATGACTGTGTTATTTTTGGGAGGGCAGAAGTCGGTAATGTGAGGATGTTGAAAGGGATTTTGGAAGATTTTGCAAAAGCTTCGGGTCAGTCAATCAATTTAGAAAAATCATGCCTTTTCTTCTCCAAAGGGGTTCCCCATAGTCTAAAGGATCAGATTGGTAGCAATTTGGGAATAAAGGAAGTTAAGGACATGGGACTGTATTTGGGCTTCCCAAGCAAACTAGGAAGAAGCCTGAAATCCATACTGGGGTTTATTAAGGAAAGAATTCAGAAAAGGATCCAGGGGTGGCAAGGGAAAGTCTCACAGGCCGGAAGATTGATTCTGATCAAAAGTATCTTGCAAGCCATTCCTTGTTATGTTATGTCTGTCCTCCGGCTCCCAAAAGGCTTTATTCACGATATACATAAATTAATCCGGAATTTCTGGTGGAAAGGGGCTCTGGGCAATAAGACCATGGCGTGGGTTAGGTGGGAGGAGGTATGTTCGAAAATTGAGGAAGGAGGTCTGGGATTGAGATCTATGGGAGCGTTCAATGAGGCCTTGTTAGCCAAGCAGATGTGGCGGTTAATGGAGAAACCAACCTTGTTGGTTTCTAGGGTTCTAATGGCTAAATATGCAAAGAACGACCATATATGGAAAGCCCAACTGGGCTCTAATCCTAGCAAAATCTGGAGATCCTTGCAGGGTTCAGTGGGCCTGATCATGGAAGGGGCTAGGAAAAGGATAGGAAATGGAGAAGGAACTCTCATTGGGGAACCGTGGATTGTTGAAAAACCAGGAGCAAGACCTTGGATGTGGAAGGTTCCACAAGAGGTTCGTGAGAATGGTAAGGTGAACATTCTGATTGATAAGCCCAATAACTGCTGGGATAGAAATCGGGTGTTGGAATGGTTCGATTATGGAGATGCAGAAATGATCTTGAATACTCCGCTTAACAGACTTAATAGGGAGGATATGTGGATTTGGGGACAAGATAACAGAGGCATTTTTACAGTTAAATCCGCTTACCACCTAGCTATGAAGGTGAAAAAAAGGATGAACCCCACTACTTCGGGGGATGGGTTAACTTTAAAGGCTTGCCGTATCATACACAAGATGAAACTTCATCCGAGAGTTAAAATATTCAGATGGAAGTTTGTTCATCGAGTAATTCCATGCAAAGCAGTATTAGCAAAAAGAAATATCACTCATGATTCAAGATGCGAAATATGTGGGGATGGGACTCTATCTCTCATGCGCTTATCTTATGCCCTAGCATCAAGAAGTTTTGGAAACAACAAATGATCACGTGGCCAAACGACGCGCAATCAGATTCATTCTTTTATGACTATTTCTTTCACCTAATGTTGCAGGAATCGAAAAATCATATGGAGGTGATTCTTACCGGTCTATGGAAGTGCTGGTTTGCCAGATGCCAATTCCTGAGTGGAGCGGCGATTTCGATGGAGTGGGGGCTGGACCAGGCGGAGGCCTTCATTGAATCCTCATTTGGGGCTGAGAATCCAGCGAGGATTGTTGACAAAGAGGAGAATCGAGGCGTTGATTGGGAGGAGAACACCATATGGGTCGACGGTAGTGCAAAGCAGAATCGAGGTTTCGGAGCTGCGGCGGTTGCAATTGATAGCCAGAAGAAGATGGTGGGGGTTGAATTTTTGGGGGGAGATGAACAACTTACCCCGATTATGGCGGAGGCGGAGGCCCTAATTCTAGGGTTAGGGCTGGCGAAAAAATTAAATTGGAAGAAGGTGTCTATTGTGTCGGACAATCTTAGCATTGTTGAATTTTTGAGAAGCGGAAAGGAGATCGAGTGGAGGGCAGGAACAATCTTGGAAGACAGATTATGGATGATGGGTTTTTTTGATTCGGTTGGGTGGTTTTTCGTTAGAAGAGATAGGAATACGATAGCCCACAGACTAGTCAAGTTTGGTGTTAGAGAAGGGAAGAATTTCTCGTTTTTGAACAATATCCCGCATGCTGTAAAACTTTGGTTGGATGATTAATCTATGCTAAAACGGTTTTATTTCAAAAAAAGAAATCCTATGATAGTGGGATATGATTTAATGGTTCAAAATGTAAACGGGCTCGGCTAAATTCCATAGTAATTTACTATATTTCATGGTCTTCATTTTATATTTATTATTTCAAAGGAAAAATTTGTCACATCGTTAATAATGTCTTATTGTTAGGAGCTTTTTTTATAATTATAGGCACATGGCCTAGGGTGCTGGAAGGACAAATCAAACAACGCTGACTCAACTCTTACATACCTTTCTAGTCCTACCTTACACAGACATTACACAGGTAACAACCTAGAGATCTTGTCCTAGGAACCTTCGTTGAGCTCTCCTTGAAGGTGACCCTCGAGCATCCATCAGAAACTTCTTACAACCTTTCCCTTGCATCTCTGACAATATGGCTGACATGCTCGCCTTGGGACCGTCATGCACGCCACTCCATTCCTCTTCCAGGCTGGGTAATCAAAGAGTAAACTCCTTTCCCCCACCACCGTTGGGACCGTCCTACACGCCATTCCATTCCTCATCCAGGCTGGGTAATCGAAGAGTAAACTCCTTTCCCTCACCACCGTTGGGACCGTCCTACACGCCATTCCATTCCTCTTCCAGGCTGGGTAATCGGAGAGTAAACTCCTTTCCCCACCACCATTGGGACCGTCCTACACGTCATTCCATTCCTCTTCCAGGCTGGGTAATCAGAGAGTAAACTTCTTTCCCCACCACCGTCTTTCACGCCACTCCATTCCTTCACCAGGTTAGGTAATCGGAGAGAAAACTTCATTCCTTCAGCTGTTATGATTGATATCAATATTATAATTCGTAAAATATAGTAACACGTTGAATGTGATAGCTTATTCATTAAAATACTTTTTAATCTTTTTTTAGGAAATGACTAGCTTCTTATATTATATTAAGAAGATTACATGCAAGTGGATATTTGTACAAAAGATACATCCAAAGACTAACATGTGTCCTAAAAGTAAAAAACTTGCATGAAAAGCTTCATCATCATAGTGAGCAACCACCATGGCCAGCTCTAGCACCACCACCACCATCGCCGTCTTCATCCGCGGCTTTTCAAATGTTGTTGATCCGCATCCTGTTAGCAACAGTAATCGGCTAGCAAAACCGAAAGGGATCCAACGGCTCGACCGAGCTCGGATAAATCTCTGAGGCATATGCATGAACATAACCGGTGGAAAATCCAGAACCCAACTCAAACCCAGAACTCACTAGACACAAAGAAAAAAACAAGCTAGACGAAAACGAAGAACTTCTCCTACAAGAGAAGAAACTAAGAACTAAGTAGAACAATAAAGAGAAATATCTACAAGACCATAGATTAAGAAGTACCTAGCAAAAGAAAAGGAGAAAAGGGAAGAAAGGAAAAAGAAAAGAAGACGGAGGAGAGAAGATAGAGCGTTTTCTCTCACTATAACTACGTTGAGCCCCCTAGAAAGGTATACTTTTTAATCATAATGCCCAAAGCGCGCTAATAAACTATAATTCGACTGTGTTATTTCTCTTATAAATTTTCAAAGACACTAACTAGGTGGTTTCGGCCTCAAGACCCCACATTCGGAACAGGGCTTCAATTTGTTCGCTTTGGGGCCTATTGGCTTAATAAACTCATCTAGATTTGATAATAATTTTCATATAACACCAAAATTATCTAGATGTTTACTAAAGAGTATTAACATAAAAACGTCTAAAGTTGAATGTTATCTTCATCAAAGTAAAGCCATTACAAATACGAATTTTGAGAAAGGTAAAAAAAATAGCAAACAAGTCGAACTATCAAGACTACAATTAATTATTTTGAGACACTAATTAATCTTTTTCTCTGTGTGTTATTCTTTCTTTTTCATATTTCTATGAGATAAGAATTTTTAATTTTCGTCATATTTTATATGCTTAAGATTTCACTAGTTCTTTCCCGGATCACTATTTTTAACAAAGGGAATGGAGACTATGGAGTTTGCTCCACCTTGTAATATGGCTTCATGCCACATGTCAATGTATTATTGGCTCAATTAAAAGTGAGAGAAGAAAATAAGAAAAAATAGAGGAGGAGAGAGAAAAAATAATTTTTTTCAAAATGTTATAACTTACAAAATAAAAGTGAAAAATAAAAAAAAATTATACCGTTGTTCATCATTTTTCGTGCTCTTCAAAACAAGATGCATCATGGATATGTTTTGGTCAACTTAAAATTTTATGTTTTTAGAATGAGTATATATTACGTATTTTTGAAGTGAATCTTACTCGTTAGTAAAATGAATCTTCTTTAATAATAAAATGAACCATATTCATTAGCAAAATGAATCTTACCACAAACATCCTAAAAACCACCCTAGGATAGCTAAAAACGTCGAAGACATTTTTAGGGTTTGTAGTACAGGGTTTAGTGACGACAATATAAAGCGTAGAAATAATGCCAAAAAGATTACCCTACCGCCCAAACACCCAAAAAACCACCCTAGGATAGCTAAAACGTCGAAGACATTTTTAGGGTTTGTAGTACAGGGTTTAGGGTCTACAAACCCTAAAAAACTGTCAAGTCAGTGACGACAATATAAAGTGTAGAACTAATGCCAAAAAGATTACCCTACCCCCCAAACACCCAAAAACCCACCCTAGGATAGCTAAAAACGTCGAAGGCATTTTTAGGGTTTGTGGTTTAGGGTCTCCGAGTTAGTGACGACAATATAAAACGTAGAACTAATTCCAAAAAGACTACCCTACCCCCACCCCCCAAACACCCAAAATCCACCCTAGGATAGCTAAAAACGTCGAAGGCATTTTTAGGGTTTGTAGTACAGGGCCCTAAAAAACTGTCGAGTCAGTGACGACAATATAAAGCGTAGAACTAATGCCAAAAAGATTACCCTACCCCCAAACACCCTAAAAACCACCCTACGAATGCTAAAAACATCGAAGACATTTTATGGTTTGTAGTGCAGGGGTTAGACCTCTGATTCACTTTTTAACAATCTTTGATTCACTTTTCTTAAACTTAAGATTCACAATGAACATATGTATATATAAATAATATAAAATTTTAATTTATCAAAACATGTTCATGTAGGGTCTTATTTTGAAGAGCTAGAATTATGATGAATAATGATATAAAATTTATGTTATTTTGACTTATAACTAATAAACTACAAATTTTAAAATTTATAAAAAAACAAAAGTAAAAAAGGACAAAAATAGCTTGTACGGTGGCACCAGCGCTCGCCTTTAACAAATGCCTCCATGAATAGCTGTGTGGAAATTATTGAATATGGTAGCAATATATCCCTTTTATTAGATCGTATAAGTAATTTTAAAGACTAGTTCTAGGAGGATATAATAATTTTAATACCACAATATGGGATGACTCGAATTAGTCCTCCTTTCTGCCAAGTTATTAAATACTTTTCTCCCACTAGTCACCAAGCTTAATTAGTTAGAACTCTTAAATCAACAGATGCTTAATAATTGTATACATTTGAAAGATGAAATTTTAGTTTGTTGGAACTTATAACTCAACAGTTCGTTGATTCTTTTTATACTTATATGAAAGTTAAATCTTTAATTAAAGTGCCTATATAATTACAGAATCAACACTTTTTGGAACTCCTATATAATGTCAACTCGAAAAAAAACATATATCGTTTTTAAATAAATAAAAAAAAGGTAGAAAAAGAAAATAGAAGGAATTTGATTAATCCAGGAATCAAGTTCCATACATAACTGAAGGTTGTTTTTCAAGCCAACAGTTGAAGGGATGTATCCACACACATAAACTGATCTTGGTCAACTAAAAAGTTATAGAAATTGTCTTTATTCATAGTATACACAGCAGAGTACTCTTTATTGTATAGTGGCTAGTATAACCAAATAAAGTTGATTACTACGTACATTAATTCATATGTAGATGCATGAGAATCGTGGGCTAACTCAATTAAGGGTGTGTCTTGGTCGGGAGATATGGCTAAGACCTTGGTTGTTGCTGGCAGGGGCGGACAGAGAGGGGAGTTAGGGGGTTTTAGTCTCCCCAAAAATTTTAAAAATTTGTTAAATTATTCTTATAAATTTTTAAAAATATAATATAATATAAAATTTTAAAGATTATTAGTGTCAAAATTTTTTTAGCCCCCTAAATAATTTTTGGGTGTCAAAATTTTTTTTAACCGCCTAAACAAGATTTCTAGATCCGTTACTGATTGCTGGATGTTCATTGATGTGACACATGAGTAGTATATGCGGCCGCAGGAACGACTTGCGAGACAACTACCAGCAGCCTACATGTTATGTAATTTATCACTCTATATTAGCAAGGTAAAGAAATGAGACAAAAAGAGCTTGATTTGATCTACAAATCCAGTATACGTACTATCTTGATCCAGTGGTCCAAGTCTACGCCTTAAAATTATACTCCATCCGTCCCCATTTGGATGTATCGTTTGACTTTAATATTTAACATACAAAATAACATAATTTTACAAATCTAAGTTTTGCAATGAAATCCTTATATAGAAATTTGTTTTATAAAATTATTTTATCTTATATGTTTAATATTGAAGTGGAAAAACGTATCAAAAAGTAAACAGGAAGGTCAAAGTGGGACGGAAGTAGTAGGATAAAGAAAGAAAATCCATCACAGACGTCATTCTTAGCTTTTTCTTCAACGTAACTTGTTAACAAATGAAGTAGACCGCATTTCCTTAACAGGTAACGATGCTTCAGTTTTAAAATATACTCCCTCCGTCCCGTTTGACTTTCTTGTTTATTATTTGGATGTCATTAACTTTAATATTTAACATATAAGATGACATAATTTTACAAGTCTAAGTTTTGTAATGGAATCCTTATATGAAAAACTATATGTTGTAGAAATTTATTTTATAAAATTATTTTATCTTATATATTTAATATTGAAGTGGAAAAAAATACCAAAAAACAAACAAGAAGATCAAAGCGGGACGGAGCTAGTATATATTTGCCAAGTTCAAGCGGATCTTGCTCTAGCTGAAACATCTAACAAAATTATCGGTGTTTCCTGTTAAAAAAAATCAGTGTTTCAAAGATTGGACAAAAGCAAGAACTCACCGCTCTATCTAACATACTTCCAATCAAACATGACGCAGAGCAACAAAAGACTATGAGAGAGCGAAAGGCGAAAGCGAAAGAGTCGAGAAAGTCATAGAAGGTATGAGAAAAGTGTGTCGAAGTGCAAGCCATTGGCGAAGTCGGAGAAGTCGAAGGCGTCGTGGGAGAAGCGGGAGACGAAGCATGAGGCCGTCGAACCATGGCTGCCAGAATGCGAGTAGCGGTCAAGGTAGTCAGAGTCAGTGTCGACCCAGAAATTTTGTTTAAGGGGGTTAAATTTGTTTTGACATCTAAAAATTTTATTTAGGGGGGCTAAAAAAATTTTTGACACTAATTTTCTTTAAAACTTTATATTATGTTGTATTTTTTTTAAATTTATAAGAGTATTTGATAAATTTTCAAAATTTTCGGAGGGGGGCGGCTTGAGCCCCCTAGCCCCCCTCCCAGTCCGCCTCTGGCCAGAGTAGGAGGCAAGTCAGTTGGGAGAGACGGGGGAGTCACAAGCTGCTACGGGGCAGAAGTAGACGGCGGGTACGCGAGTCATGGCGGATTTCTGGTCGGTCGAGGAGGCGGCGGCGTTCCAGAGGCTATTCCCCGAGTAGTTCCTATCGACGGGAATCCAGAGTAGACTCATGGCGGTCTAGGAGGCAGGGGAAGCTGGAGCCACGCCGGGGGCTATCGCGTGAGCCCTGGCGGTGTGGTAGGAAGACGATGCATTCCGGTGTGGGGGAGAAAGCAGAAGTTGCAGGGGACCCAGAGACCGACGGGCAGGGAAAGACGATTTTCATCGACAACCTTAATCGCTCAGTTGATGTTAAAGCCTTGCGTTGGCTCCTCAGATTAGATGGTCATATCGAGCGTATCTTCATATCGAGAAAAAGGCGGCCTAATAATCCTCTAGCATTCGCGTTTGCCTCGTTCCCGTCGGCGGCGCAAGTGGAGCAGACAGTGGAGAGGAATAACGGTCGTATCTTTATGGGGCGGAAAATCTTCGTTCGCCGGGCAAAGTATGAGGCTCCGGGTGGTGTGTGTTCGGTTGCTCAACCGTCTCCACAGCAAGGAGCCCAGTCTGGCCATGGTGTTTCGCACGCTGGTGAGGTGGTTGGCCTCAAGTTGGATGCCGGTAAGGACACCAGGGTTCTGAGGCGGATGCCGGTAATGCGGGAGTGGATACGTCGGGTGGTGTGGTCACTGTGGTCGGTGGCGTGCAACCGCAAGCGGGAAGTGGGCGGCTCGAGCCACTTGGGTGCTTGTAACACCCCTACCGCTAATACCGTCATTATCGTCCAACCTCCTTATACAATACAGATTCACGCAGCGGATACTTACATACTCAACGGTGGGTGATACACTGCCGTTAGTCACCCACGTGACCAACAAGGCTACTACTACATACAGCATCGGTCTGATGGACCGGAATATCCGAGTACTACACAAATACAATACATACTCCCATTACTTACCGAGTACTACAATACTCCATTCGATACAATACTCCATCCAATGCAATACTCCATAATTCAATACAAGATAATACACTACACATACCGAGTTTACTAAGTTCCAAATACAAATACGATACTTCCCCCAAATTCATACATACTCTCTAAGAGTCTATCCACTACCCGTTTCTCACAACTACATACTTATAACTTACATACTAGTGTACCCCTTGGTACATTTCCACATTCAAGGCTACAAGCCTTATACCATTTACTACAATCTACCTTTCATTCCTAGTAATCTAGGCATGTCCGTCGGTCTCTTCTGTGACCAGGTCTGCTTCGGGTACCTGCACACTAAAAACGTTCCCCCGAGGGGGTCAGCTTTCGCTGAATATGATAACCGCATACCCCGCGTACTAGCGAGGGTACGCCGACCATTTGGTCGAATACATGCAATTCATTTTGCAATACATACATGCATACATACTTACATATATACTTACATACATACTTAGATACATACATACTTTCATTCACGATACTACAATACGACACAAGGTATACATACATACGCACAGTACAATGCATGCTTGGAAGACAATACAAGTCAACCAATACTTACTTACCATCTTCCAGAATACACATACACAATACTTACTCATTACATACTCAATACGCAATACGGAGATACACTTCTCCAATTCACACAGAAGGCTTGTTAGCTTCTTTACACACCCGGGTTAGTCGGGTGTTCAATACTCTTTTACTCCCGGTCAATGACTTACAATAGTCAAGACCAATACACATACAATACTTACTTCTTACATACTTTACTCAAGTCAAGTCGGTATGACCTCCGGGCAGGGATTACTACATCCCACCACCGGGCTTTAGGGTGGCCCACTAATCCAGGATGCTACCCATTCAAGGGGATTGGTCCAAGGAAAAGATTATAGCCAGGATTCGGATCCAACCTCTTGTGTTTCCTTATCCTCACGCGTGGCCGAAACTATATCGGACTTCTACTCATTCCATTACTCATTACTCATGTAGGAGTTAGATTGTTAGGAATTAGTAGAAGTCAGTACTTCATTTCCATACATACATACAATACACAAGTACACAATACTTACACATACTTCTCATTTCCATTCATTCATTTCATGAATTATACAAACTAATTGTTCAAGAAGATACAACAAGAACAAAATAGTTCAAACACAGTTAAGCGCAATATAAGTCCGATTCGTGCATTTGTCTTATTGGTGATCACATAAGCACACAAATCGGGGTAACCAGGTTAGGATACAGAGCATGAAGAAATCATACCTTCCACCGTTGACTTTGGACACACCGACTCCCTTCGGTGTTCAACTAGTCGAATCCTATGACATACATACAATTGGGTGGTTAATTATCCATAACTAACCTTACTTATTACTTTCCAAAGGTTCCCTAGTTCATACTTACTAACTCTTTGTTACTTAAATACATTTACTTAAGTTACTTACTTACAATTATTTTCTAATCTTGTTATAGCCTTAACGACCTTTAAACGTCATTAATCATGTCTTAATTACCTTATACTATCATTACCCATCATTATCCATCCTTACCTAAGCTTTAAAACACATTCTGGAAGGTTTTTAGGTTGGTCCGGGTTAGTGTCCGGGTTTACAAACCCGGACCAACACGCTGGGGCAGTCCTCGGGTAAGAAAAATGCATGGTCCGGGTTCCCTTCCTACTATCAAACCCGGACCACAATGTTGTTTGTTCTCGGGTGAAATTTTTGCTTGGTCCGGGTTTATAGCCTAGTTTACAACCCGGACCACTTAGTTTACAGAACTCTCGGGTAAGTTTTTGGGGTGGTCCGGGTTAGTGTCTTGGTTTGAAACCCGGACCACTCCCTTGCAAAAGTTTCTGTCAAGTTTTCGTGCTAGTCCGGGTTTGCATTCTGGTTTGCAACCCGGACTAGTTACAGATTTTGCAAATATGTAAATTTTTCCAACTTGTTTCAACTCCAAATTTCTACCAATCTCTTTCCTTATATTTCTACATATAATCTAACATGTTTTAACATTGATTAAGCATTTCAAACTAGCCTAATCCACTCTACCAAAATCTGTTACAAAACACACTCCACTGTTACATTTTTCTCCACTGTTATAGTTTTGTTCTTCTCCAAATGCTACAGATTTTTCCTTTCTTCTTCCCACTACTCCTATGGCTCTTCCATTGCCTCATTTGCATTATACTCAACCTAAGTCTTACTCTATACAATGCTCTTTTACTAAATCCTACATACTAATTCTTCCTTGTTTCTCCAACACACTTCAATATTCTTTGCTACAGATTTTATATCTTTTCATTCTCTTACCACAACTACTACTCCTTAGTTACTAAATCATCTCTACAAAATCTCAATACACACCTTGGTTCTCCCATTCACCAAGTCATTCATAATACACAATTCCTACTAAAATTTCGCCATAGTTCACCTACTTTTCTTACTTATCCACACATCTTCTTTCTCATCAAATTCATCCCTATCCTAGCCAAACCACAAGGGTTCTATCAGCACACATACAAAACCTCAATACACCAATACTTCCTCAATTACAACACCAATACATCATTACTTCCTCAATCCACCATACTAATTCACATACATAATTTATTTGGCTCTAAGGCCTACAATCCTAATACAAGCTCATAATTACTCAAATTTCCACAAACTACAATACCAATATAACATTCGGGTTTCTTTGAGTAGTTTACCCATTCCCATTACACTAATGCATTTAAATTTAGCATTAAGAGGAAGCTCTTACCTTAAGCTTATATTTCCTTCCTTTCTTTTCCAATCCTCCTCTTTCTCTCTTTCTTGCACAATCGGCTACATGGGGAATGGAGTTGCCAAACTCCATTCCCATCACCCAATACACACAAAATAAGTGTAATGAACATACTAACCCTTACGTTAACACTAATGCATTGAAATGTTCAAATCACAAATTCTAGGGTTTACCTTTGGAGTGTTTTAGGAGGGGTTTTAGCCCTTGGTTTGAGAAGGTGATTCCACCACCATTGCAAGGTTGTAATTTTGCTTAAACGAGAGAGAGAAAGTAGAGTATTACAAGGGGGTAGGAATCGGTTGTAAAAGAAGATGGAAACATGAGTTTTTCATGTAAATTTTTACCTTAATGGAGAGAGGAGACTCCAAGCTTTACTTTGGTACCATTTTCTCTTTGAATGGGGAAAACCCATGGAGATGAAGTTCTCCCTTTTCGAATTTTGAAAAGATAGAATTGTAGAGGATGATGAGGGGAGTTCAAATATGTAATTTGTTTTTGATTTGGAGCTTAAATAGAGCTTGGGCAAGCTTGAGAATGTGAGCTGCCATGGTTGTTTCTTTGGAGCTCCAAAAATCGCCCAGCAGAGGAAGAAGAAGAGGGAATCGGCTGGGAGAGAAGAGAGCCCACGCGAGAGAGAGAGAGAAATGTGAGGTGAGAGAATTTTTCTTACTTTTGTACTTTTCTTCTACTTTTTGCTTTTTGCTTTATTTATTAGTTAATTGTGTGAGTGTGTGAGAGAGGGGTTATTAACTCATTAAAACCGGCCCCTCACATTACTACTAGTTGGAGCGTTTTTCGTCTTTTACAGAAAACACCCGTTATTTTACCCGGTTTCGGTACTATTCATTAACCGGGCCCGTTTTCCGGAATCCTCTTGTTTAATTATTTTTATTGATTATTAAGCTTCCATAAATGCTTAATAATTATTATTTAATGATTTAATTTTTACGGGTCCGTTTGACCACTTAAAGTCACGTTTTCTCGAAATACGTGCTCTAAAGCTCTATTAGCGTTTTAATTCATTATTTGGATCCGTTTTCTTCGGGAGTTGTTCCCACATATTATTTAGGTCTTATTGAACCTTTAGAATCCATATAATACTCTAACCGAGGTCTCATACCTCCTATGGTTATTTAACGCTTATTTAGCGTTTTTCGCTTTTTAAGCATTTCTTGATTTCTTTTGGATTTATTTTTCCTTACCAATATTACTTAGGCGTCATTAGGCCCTTAAATACGTATTAGATAAATTTTAATCCCTATATTTAAGTTCGGGGTATTTCAATCTACCCCCCTTAAGAACTTTGTCCTCAAAGTTGTTCGAGGTTATGGGATTACTATACTTACTCATTTATACTAGCCTAATACCGAAGCCATACATTCCTCCTCCTTACCATTCCTAAGTTCGTCACTCAATGTTTCTCCTTTCCATACCATACCGATACAATAATTACTCCAATCCATATTACTATCAACCGTCCGGTTCCTCATTACAACATTTATACATTCATACGGTGCAATGCTATCCCCAAGGCAATGCAATGCACATTACAATCCCGCAGGCACTCAGGTCATTTAGACACAGGACTCCTCTATGTCCCGCTGCCCTTGGAATAACACAACATGATACCTACTGCCATTCTCCGGTATAAGCTTCCAACAGTTACTCACTCTCCAATCTAAGGAGATTCTTTTACAACTACTAATTGGAAATTTTCTAAAGCACACAACTCCAAATTCCAATTTGTATTCATTACTTCTATCCTATGTGTGATTCTTGTGACCACTTGAGGGGAGCTTCAAGAATCGTTCGACCCTGATGTGATCAGCATCAGTGTTGAACTATCTTTCCACCCCAATTTGTGTTCGGCTTCCCTTGATCTGATCAGGATCAAGTTCGACTTCCCACATCCGTTTCAAACAACAGATAATTCAATCATTTTCATTTGCTACCTTTTTACTCTTCTTAGTCATAATTACAATTTCATACAACTCCAAAGGATGGAATTCAGTCCATCAACCATTCTTAATCTACTTCCCAAATACTTTCCTCGGAATTCGATGCCTAAGTGCTCATTTCATCAACCTTCTCTACTTTCTTCCATTACCCTCTATTATCTCTACTATTCTGACTAGGGAATACATTACTTATGAAATTCAGCTGTCCCCAATTTACTTCTAATAACATACTTACGAATACACCACTCGTGGGCTACATTCCTCTACTACTCATAGACGATCCGTACTACTTCTTTAAGAATACAATACTTGTGGAGCTCCGTCCACTACTCATTCTCAATTGTCTCAAGACAATCACCTAGGGAGCTCAATTTCCTCTAGGTCCTACATCGGTTTTATACCGACTCATGCATCGTAATGCCATGTCTAACTTCAGATAGGCCACACTACAGGGGATATCGTTTCCCCAAGAGTTACTATACTCCTCTTTACTAATACTTTTACACTGGGTTACAAGATGGGTATATTCATCCTATGGTATTCGCATCTCTTGTGCCCAATTACCACAGTTACAATATGAATGAATACGTATGTTTATTTAACATAAGTACCAATCATCAATTCGATTCTCATTTGTGCTATGCACATTATAGTTTTTGTGTTTGTTCATGAAACTTACATTAAGCGGTTTTCGCTCTACCCCCCTTAATAGGGATTACGCCCACGTAATCTACCATATGTTACTATTAAACATTGGTTTACTCGATTTGGGCAATCTGAAGCGTTTAGCTTCACTACGATATACTATACAATATGCTCTGGTCAAAGGGTCTTAACCATACCAATGGTTTAGTCTTTGCACCGAGGATTCCTATATGAGTTTATTTAACTCATAATTAATTCAGTTCTAGCCTATTAGGCTTCAAGGCATTAATAGCCATTCTTTCATACTTACTAGGTGTATTACATTTCCTAGCTAGGGCCCACTAGCTTCTGCTGCGTGACCCTGATAATCTTAGTACTTACTCCTTGGTTGTTTCCAATATGTTACTCATCGCCCCTTTATCCCTTCGTTATGGGAATAGGGTGTACTAACAGTGTGGTATTCTCTTACCGCTGTTTGAACTCAATGAGTTTAAGATTATAACCAGTTCTCTGGCGATCTATTATGTATACTATTCGTACTCCCGTGATTATTCACCAAGCTCTTCCGACTTATTGTCGGGCGAGGTTAAGTCACTACTTAGTTGTAGTGCTTCCTTTGTTGTCAATTGCTTCTGAATTATACCAGTTCTTCTGGTTCAGTACAAGTGTTCTTTACTTGTATGACCTTGCATTCTCAATGCGTCGGTCCAAGTGACTTTCTTCAGTCTTCTTTCACCTTTATTCCATGGAATTCACTCTTGTGATTGTTAGTTGTACACACTTCGTGCTTCTTTGGCCTTAGGCCGCACGGTTTGTTGCTAAGCTTGCTTGACTGGCTATGCCATGTTGTTGGTGAAAGAAGGGTTTACTACGGTTTACATTTCCCATATTCCTAGCTATCCCATTAGATCATTGCTGCGCGAGTGCAATACCAAAACACTCAGTCATACAGAGTGCAGAGGCGTAAACGCTTGGCAGTAAGTCACTTATGTGATAGGATGAATATTTCTGCTGTCATCTCATACTTATACTCGTGTCATTTGTTACTTCCTCATTCCGGTCGCTTGTTGCACCGTATTCTTACTCACTATACAACATCGTTTTACGGTCTCCGTTACTGTGGTAGCTTACCTTTACCCCTTGCCATTATCGTTGGCACCATTTCCTTATGGTGTACAAACACTAGGAGGTTCCTAGTCATATGTATGACGGTTGTCGTAGTATACCGCAATACTATTATCTTCCCATTGTGGGGATGTTTTATTTCAATTTTTTCATGTGTAGGTTAGCTTACCTCACATTACTTCCTCATTCATGATATATTTCAAATACTTAGTTGACCAAGGATGAAGTGGTTTATCGGGTTGCAAGCTCTCTTGAGCGTTGGTCATTCATGGTGTGCAATGTGCACACATTGATTGTTTTCGACAATTACTGTCTCCATAGTGCTGAGCATTGGTTATAGGCTCTAGCTATGCGGTTTTACTTGCATGTATATCACCGGGACATCCCAAACTTCAAGGGTTTTCTGGTCCCGTTCTCCAATTGGAGGGTATTCTATCACTCAAGTGAAGGTTCTTGTTGAGGGGTGTCTCCACTCGTAGGTCTCATGATGAGGTTACTTATAGTCTTTGTTTAATCCGCCATTTATACATGGTTCACCACATGTTGGGTGCATAAGGAGTATACTCACTCCTTCGAGCTTCGATCTCTAAAGGATGTGCTTCTACAGTCACACCTCTTATAGGCGTAGTGGTTTGGAAATCTCATTTCCTTATTCGTTGTCTCTCTTGGCAATACCATATGCACAAGTTTGTTGTTATATTAGATGGAAGCCTTTTCTAAGGGTTCACATCTTCACCATATTGGTGGTCTTTGGTTAACGAGGTGTCTTTCCTCGGTTTCTCGTAGTGTCCAAGTGTGGACTAGGCCATTGTCGACGTTATTACGATTCATGTGCCTCTATGCTACCATTGCTACAGAAGGTATGAAGGTAATTAAAAGCTTGTCAACTGTATACTAGACTGATGCTCTAGTGACAGTGACACTGAGTTGACCATTACTCCGAGCCACTCAGGATGTTGGGTTTGAGTTGGTGGTCCAGTTGTTGTTTCTTGTCACATGAGACAATATCTCTTCGAGTCTTATTATCAAATGGTGTGGTTTTGCAACCATTTTAGTTTACACAACGTATTGGTCTGTGGCCATTAAGCCTTATTGCTGCAAGCTATGCTTTGCAAGCTGCTTACACGTTCCTACTCCTAGTATACCATATGGGTTGGAGGATTACTAGGCTCCATGGCAAGTCGTGACATCACGCTTCCGTTCATAGGAGACCCTTTGGCAATCTGGTGCTAATTCAGGCCTTCTAGTAATTTAGGGTATTTCCTGTTAAGTGAAATCCCTTCGGTGTCCTAACCGAATGTTCCTTCTAGCTCATGTGTTCTTATCATGATGCTTGTTCAACTGCTGTTATCTCAGACACCCTTCAAGGATTGCTCCTGAGTGCTGTTAGTTGTGCCGTTACATCCGGTTAATGTTTACGATATGTTGTGTCTACTATACCACCTTGTGGTATTGTATTTGAGTTATTTCCTTTTTGAGTTATAATGTCTCCCGCTCTTGGGTAGACTATTTATACTTTCTCCTAGTGTTCTAGGCTAGGTTTAATATCCTCTTTAATGATGGATTATGCTTCGTGGTAATCTCATAGTTGCTCTTGGAACTCTGTCCCGTCTGTTGAGCATTGTTGTGTTCACATTAGGCCTTTGCCTTACTGTGTTCAGGCTGGGTATCCTTTCCAGCTGTCAGGTGATTGCTTGAATTATTTGAGACATATCCAATGTCTATACTTACTAGTATGTGCTCCTTGCACCTTCTAGTTCTTATTCCTTATCTTCAGATGGATTCTCTGAGTTCCTTTATACTTGGTCGTCTGAGTTGTCCAGCTGTTCTGGTTTGAACTTACTTATGGTCCGTAGAATGGTGTTGACTACTTCCCGTGTTTCGTACACTACATGTATACATACTTGGGGTACCTTATTGATACGTTACCACTTACCCGACTATTTGTCAGGCCCACAAGCTCCTTCGGAGTGCGGTCGTCCCACATCCCGTAATTGGGTACACTCGTAGTGTTCGCCACACGCCTAGGTGAAGTATTCTATTGTCAACTCCTCTTGTATTATGGTATGATACTCACCGTAATTCTGCTGGTTTGGTTTTAAAATCCAAGGTTTAAAATAAGGTTTGTGGTTTTGAAAGGAAATTTGGTTTTAAAATCATGGTACGGTGTTAAAAGAATTCTTCATGGCATAGCCATGTTCGAAATCTTGACCAAGTCAGCTTCCTGCTGACTGGTATACTTTAATACAATGGTCGGGCCGTTAGGCCTCCCCAGGGTTTCGTTCTTCCAGTTTTGGACGTTTAATCCCGTAGTTGCTTCATTGCTGTCACGGTACATTACTATGTACCTGTGGTGTGTTAGAGTTCCTCTACATATTCCTGTTCTTACTGCACTTGCTGTGGCAAGTGCGTGGTACTGGTGGTTTTTGGATAAACCGATACCGGTCACGGTATGGTTTCCACTGGTACTTGATAGTCTTGTTGACTCTCCCTTTGATCTCATTGATCATCTACTTGGGTTACTTAATCTGAGCAACTTCTCAGTAAGTTTGAGTGGCTGTCATTGATCAGGGTACTTCTCCAATCCTTGGAGATCCCTAATTATTTGTTCTGTGTTTCCTTGCTGCTCGTTCCCACACATTTTGTGGTTACTGAGCTTTCAGCTTGTTTAGGCACTACTTCCGTAGTCCTCGGATTATATCTTGTGAATGTTCCTGTAGCTGTTTGAGCTATGTTGGCCAGGTATTGTAACCTTTTGGCATTGTGGTTTTTGGAGTTAACCGTTCCTGACTATGTTCTTAGTCAGCTAGTACACCGTTGTTGGTGTTACTTTACTATTACTGCCCCGTAGACTTGTGTCTCGGGTTTTGTTACTGCTCCTTTTTCCGCTCTGTTGCACGCTTAGTGCTTCTTTTCCAGTTGCTGGTTGGTTAGCCAGGTTCTGCGACTGCTAAGCATGTCGCCCCATGCTGTTGTAAGTTGTAGCCTCCTTGTGGTTGGAGTGCTCACTCCACCACTATTAAGTGCGGGTATTGCTGTTCATCTGGGACCCATCTCCGGAACTTCCATTTCTTGGAATCTACCATATGTCGGTTCTTGTTTACTGTGTAATTGTTTCACAACTGCCAGATCGGGTTTTCCCCGAGTATGAGAAGGCTTTTCTTCTCTCTGGCGTCCTTTCTCGAGTTATACAATGGGGCATGTGGAGGGCGGGTATGGCATTGTAGGTATCCGGTACTCCCGGTAGTTCCTAACTAGCATATCTCTAATGCTAACACTCAGCCCTTAGCCCTAAGCTTCCAATTCCTAACTCGGTATTCCTAAGCTCGGTATTTCCAGTCATCAGAGCGATACTTCGCTCTGATACCACTTTTTGTAACACCCCTACCGCTAATACCGTCATTATCGTCCAATCTCCTTATACAATACAGATTCACGCAGCGGATACTTACATACTCAACGGTGGGTGATACACTGCCGTTAGTCACCCACGTGACCAACAAGGCTACTACTACATACAGCATCGGTCTGATGGACCGGAATATCCGAGTACTACACAAATACAATACATACTCCCATTACTTACCGAGTACTACAATACTCCATTCGATACAATACTCCATCCAATGCAATACTCCATAATTCAATACAAGATAATACACTACACATACCGAGTTTACTAAGTTCCAAATACAAATACGATACTTCCTCCAAGTTCATACATACTCTCTAAGAGTCTATCCACTACCCGTTTCTCACAACTACATACTTATAACTTACATACTAGTGTACCCCTTGGTACATTTCCACATTCAAGGCTACAAGCCTTATACCATTTACTACAATCTACCTTTCATTCCTAGTAATCTAGGCATGTCCGTCGGTCTTCTGTGTCCAGGTCTGCTTCGGGTACCTGCACACTAAAAACGTTCCCCCGAGGGGGTCAGCTTTCGCTGAATATGATAACCGCATACCCCGCGTACTAGCGAGGGTACGCCGACCATTTGGTCGAATACATGCAATTCATTTTGCAATACATACATGCATACATACTTACATACATCCTTCATACATATTTAGATACATACTACATACTTTCATTCACGATATTACAATACGACACAAGGTATACATACGCACAGTACAATGCATGCTTAGAAGACAATACAAGTCAACCAATACTTACTTACCATCTTCCAGAATATACATACACAATACTTACTCATTACATACTCAATACGCAATACGGAGATACACTTCTCCAATTCACACAGAAGGCTTGTTAGCTTCTTTACACACCCGGGTTAGTCGGGTGTTCAATACTCTTTTACCCCCGGTCAATGACTTACAGTAGTCAAGACCAATACACATACAATACTTACTTCTTACATACTTTACTCAAGTCAAGTCGGTATGACCTCCGGGCAGGGATTACTACATCCCACCACCGGGCTTTAGGGTGGCCCACTAATCTAGGATGCTGCCCATTCAAGGGGATTGGTCCAAGGAAAAGATTATAGCCAGGATTCGGATCCAACCTCTTGTGTTTCCTTATCCTCACGCGTGGCCGAAACTATATCGGACTTCTACTCATTCCATTACTTATTACTCATGTCAGGAGTTAGATTGTTAGGAATTAGTAGAAGTCAGTACTTCATTTCCATACATACATACAATACACAAGTACACAATACTTACACATACTTCTCATTTCCATTCATTCATTTCACGAATTATACAAACTAATTGTTCAAGAAGATACAACAAGAACAAAATAGTTCAAACGCAGTTAAGTGCAATATAAGTCCGATTCGTGCATTTATCTTATTGGTGATCACATAAGCACACAAATCGGGGTAACCAGGTTAGGATACAGAGCATGAAGAAATCATACCTTCCACCGTTGACTTTGGACACACCGACTCCCTTCAGTGTTCAACTAGTCGAATCCTATGACATACATACAATTGGGTGGTTAATTATCCATAACTAACCTTACTTATTACTTTCCAAAGGTTCCCTAGTTCATACTTACTAGCTCTTTGTTACTTAAACACATTTACTTAAGTTACTTACTTACAATTATTTTCTAATCTTGTTATAGCCTTAACGACCTTTAAACGTCATTAATCATGTCTTAATTACCTTATACTATCATTACCCATCATTATCCATCCTTACCTAAGCTTTAAAACACATTCTGGAAGGTTTTTAGGTTGGTCCGGGTTAGTGTCCGGGTTTACAAACCCGGACCAACACGCTGGGGCAGTCCTCGGGTAAGAAAAATGCATGGTCCGGGTTCCCTTCCTACTATCAAACCCGGACCACAATGTTGTTTGTTCTCGGGTGAAATTTTTGCTTGGTCCGGGTTTATAGCCTAGTTTACAACCCGGACCACTTAGTTTACAGAACTCTCGGGTAAGTTTTTGGGGTGGTCCGGGTTAGTGTCTTGGTTTGAAACCCGGACCACTCCCTTGCAAAAGTTTCTGTCAAGTTTTCGTGCTAGTCCGGGTTTGCATTCTGGTTTGCAACCCGGACTAGTTACAGATTTTGCAAATATGTAAATTTTTCCAACTTGTTTCAACTCCAAATTTCTACCAATCTCTTTCCTTATATTTCTACATATAATCTAACATGTTTTAACATTGATTAAGCATTTCAAACTAGCCTAATCCACTCTACCAAAATCTGTTACAAAACACACTCCACTCTTACATTTTTCTCCACTGTTATAGTTTTGTTCTTCTCCAAATGCTACAGATTTTTC
>JAIOTZ010001657.1:0-30449 GCA_023374045.1 Limonium bicolor | reverse complement strand
TTTCTTTTATTCTTGCATATAGTCTCTACTCTATCTTGGCAACAATAATATTTGTTGCATGTTCCCAGTGGCGGATCTAGAAGCTTTGTCTCGGGGGGTGGGGGGATTTTTTTTTGACAATGTCATTCTTTAAAATATGATGTATTTTGTACTTTTTCAAAAATTTATAAGAGCATTTGACAAATTTTCAAAAGTTTCGGGGGGGGGCGGGTGTTCCCCGGTTCCACCGTCTCGCTTCTATGGAGCTGATTCGGTCCCACTTCACCATTGTTATGCATTGGGGATTTCAGCACCGACGGACCAGTAGGTGGAGGACCAGGTTCATGTTTTTTGGCAAAAATTGATGGAGATGGAGGCACTCGTCTTTGCTCATGGGCGAACGAAGATGCTGCTACAAATTTCTTCATCTCGGTGCCTCAGATCTAAAATTGTCACCGAGCAAGAAGCTTGGGAGCTTTTACATGTTTATAAATAAACTACTATATGTGGTAGCGGCCGTTGCGGTAGGAAAGTTTCAGGCGATGGACTTTCAAATCCGTATTTTACTTCTCCCCGTCCGAGATCTTTCCTCGACATCAGCACCATGTTGGTGGCTGAGAAGCTCTTGCATGTTGGTTTGGGACACTGAAGTTGGTGCTTCTGCTTCTCTAGTTCGAGGTCCATCCTTCACAACTCTGAGTGGGAGGCTCCGAAGCTTTTGCATGTTGCTTTTAATAAATGTTTCCTTTTGTTTTCTGTTATCTAGTTGTGTTAGCATCTCGGGGTTCTCACTTAGTTCTGTTCAGATGACGTTTGGGTTAGTGCCCAAAGTTGCTGTTAGCCTATAGTTGGGGTTTAAGTTCTTAGTGTTGTTGTTTTGGTCTATTTTGTTATCTTCGAATCCCTGAATATGATGTGTTTTCTTTATTGGTTGTTATACAACCTCCTTTAGATGATGGTTTTTCTCCTAGCAGCTCTTGGTGCTCAAGTCCAGCGCTTTTAGGAGTGTAAGATGCTTTATGTTAATATATGACTGTGGTTTCAGAAGAAAAAACAATCTGTCCCACCCTATTATTTTAACTTTTTTTTGTTCGATTTTGGCACCGTGAACACTCGTGAGGACTTCTTGCTTTATAGTACTTCATTTCTTTAAATATTTTGTTTTATATGGACAAAAGTTAACAACACCACACCAGCCTCTTTTACTTTATTCATCTCTTTACTTGATGGTGTGATGTCTTGGTGTGTAGTTGTGTGCCCTGTCAATTTGGTGTGAACGCCGCTACCGTGAAGAGGTAGGTAGGTGTGGGGTGCAGTGTGGTGTGGGTACTACATTACTGGTAGGTAGTTGGACAATTTATTCTTATGTTTTGAACTTGTTTGCTAATTTAACATGCATAAAATTTGGCAATTGCCCAATTTGTACAACAGCATATGCAAAATTTTGATTGCAGTTGGGATAATAATATGGGTCAATGAACAATCAAATTTGAACACATTGTTCGGGAGTATGTTCATGGTGTCGTTATTTATTGGTTTCAGTTTTTTTACATGTGTCAAACTTGCTTTCAGATTAATAACGAAGACATCACCAAGTAAGTTTGGGACACTTCAATCTTTGTTTGAAAATAAAAGAAAATCTCAAGAAGCTTCTTCGTCTACAACTAAATTTTTAACTCAAGAGGAAACAATGAAATTCAAGAAATGCATAATGAGTCTCTTCTTGAAAAGTGAGCAAGTGAAGATAAAATGGAGCTCAATGATGATTCAATTGCACAAGCTAAGACGCTGCAAGGTGACGAAATCATGTATGCTGTTAGTTTTCTTCCACATGATCCAGGACTAAGAAGAGTAGTCACAAAATACCATGTGAATGAGCAAAACGATGTAAGACAAACATACATACTTAGAGGTCCATGCCAACCAAGATTAATAAACTTTCTAACAACAAAGTATGGTACTTTATTGTGCAAGTTCAATGCTATGTGTTATGATAAGTATTTTTGGCTCGAGTATAGTGTTGAAAATGATGGTGCATTTTGTTTTGTTTGTTTTCTATTCAAGAATGATGTTGCAACTAGTTTTGGTATTGAAAAGGATTTGTTTGAAGGATTCAGAAATTTGAAACAAATGAGAAATTGATGAAGCATGTGGATGGCATTAGAAGTCCCCGTAGTCTGGTTTTAGAGAAGTATGAATCTCTTACGAACCCCAACAGATCAATCATACAAGCACTTGAGAAGCAGTCTGATTAAACTAAGGCAGGATATAAAGCTCGCCTGACAACTTCATTGAAATGTACGAGGTATATTTTACGGCAAGGATTAGCATTTTGTGGTCATGATGAAGTTAAGATTTGAATAACAAATGTAACTTTCTTCAACTTCTAAAATGGCTTGTAAATATAGATGATAGTGTTGGACAAGTAGTCTGAAAAATGCCCCGAAAAACCATCAATTGGTTTCACCAAAAATTCAAAGGATATTATCAGCGCACGTGCTAAGGAAGCTATTAAGGTTTTCATGAAAGATCTTGGTGATGAATGTTTTGGGATATTAGCTGATAGATCTAGTGATGTATCTGAGAAGGAACATATGGCTCTTTGTCTATGCTATGTGGATAGCAAGGGTAAGGTAGTGAAGTGCTTTCCTGGAATCGTGAATGTTAGTAACATCACCGCCTTATCACTTAACATTGTAGTTTGTTCTTTGCTTATGGAGCATTATTTGAGTCTATCTAAAGTTTGTGGCCAAGGTTATGATGGCTAGCAATATGAGTGATGAATTCAATGGACTTAAGACTCTAATTTTAAAATAAATTCCAAGTGCTTATTATATCTATTATTTTACTCATCAACTCCAGTTAACACTACTTGTTATTTCCAAGAAGAATATTTAGTATTATTTAATTCAATGGCTCTTTTGTTGAATGTGGTTGGACCTTCTTGTAAAATAAAATAAATGCTCAGAGAAAGATATACTCAAAGAGTTTCAAGGCTATAGAAAATGGAACTCATGAAACTAGGATAGGCTTGAATCAAAAGCATAGCTTGAGTTGACCTGGGGATACTCGTTGGGGATCTCATCACAAATCAATTTTAGCTGTTGTTTCTCTATATCTAGATATAATGATGTTCTTTGCAAAATGGGAAGTATTCCAATAGGAGATCAAGAAAAAGCTCAAGGTTGCTTGTTTAAAGTTGAATCTTTTGACTTTGTCTTCATGGCTCACTTGACGCTAGCCATATTAGGGTACATACGGGAACTGGGTCTTGCTTTACAAAAAAATGTAGATATTGTAAATGCAATGTCACTTGTCAAAATGACCAAGCTCAAATTTCAGAATATGAGAGATGATAGGTGGGAAACGTTTTTCCATAAAGTTCTTGACTCTTGCTCTGAATATAAGATTGAAGTTCCAGATATGAATGGTAGAAATATTTCCTAAGGAATATATAAGCGATTTGATCAACAATGCACATATCTTCATCACTATCAAATTGAGATGTTTCTTGCAGTTGTTGATCTTCAGCTTCAAGAATTTAACAATCAATTTGATGAGACAAACATGGAGTTGCTTACTTACATGGCTTGCTTGAGCCCAAACATTTCATTCTCTTCCTTTGACAAACAAAATGTGCAATAATTGTCAACATTATATCAAAATGACTTTACGAGCTTTGAATTGCTAAACTTTGAGTAGGGTGTCCAATCGGTTATTTCGGTTAATTGAATTCTGATTTTTTTTTTGTTTTCGGTTATAACCGAATTAACCAAAATTCAGTTCAATAACAAAATTAATTGAAAACCAAAATTTTTTCTACTTAATAACCAAAAACCGAACCAAAAAATGAATTAGTTGCAGTTAACCGTAATAAATTCGGTTAATTGAAATTCTTAAAAGAAAATTTACAATTTTCATCAATATTTATATATTTAAATTTAATTTTAAAAAATATTTCGATTATTCGGTTAACCATGAAATTCTCTTCAATAACCGAAAACCAAACCAAAATAAAATTCGGTTAACAAAAAATCAAAGTTTTAAAAAACGGTTATGTAAAACGGTTTAAAAAACCGAAAAAATTTGATTTTCAGCTATAACTGAACCTTATGGACAGACCTAACTTTGAGTATCAGCTTGATAACTTCATTGTTGATATGTGAGAAAATATTAGGTTTTTAAACCGATCTTGGTCAACTTTCAATGAAGTTGGTGGAGACTTTTAAGCAATTTATATATTTAGAAGTAAATAAACTGTTCACGTTGATGTTGGTTCTTCCTGTAGTGACGACAAGTGTTGAAAGATGATTTTCTACAATGAATTTTATGAAAAGTAAGCCACGGAACAACATTGGAGATCAAATTTTGAATGATTGTCTAGTCACGTTCATTGAAAAGATGTATTTTTACAAGTTTGTAATGATGTATCATTGATCATTTTTGAAACATGAAAACTCGAAGAGAACAATTGTAGTTTTTGTATTTCATTTATTGTACTTAAATTCGCTAATATATACTATTAAACTTTACGTTTCATATATTGAAACTATATAAAGTCTTTCACAATTTATCAATATTCTATGATACTTTTTTTTATAATTTTGTAATTTACTTCAATATGTTTATATAAATGTTTATATTTTATAGTATATTGATTTTTTTAGAAATTTTTGTATAAGCACATTGTACACTTTCAAATTAACTTCTTAACTAATAGCGGTGTTTCTACTTTTTTCTTGCCGGTCAACAAAGAGGATGACATTTAGTAAATTAAGGTACAAAGATAGTGACATTTCATACTTTTATCATTTTTAGTGATACTTTTAAAAAAGAAAAAAATATATGAGAAATTTCACTTTAAGGTATAAAATACGTTGGGTCAAACTAAAAGTTAGCATTTTACTGCTGCACTCTATTTATTATTATTATTTATTTGAATAGGGGTATGGTTAGTAATATTTTTTAATCAAAGGGGTATGATTAATAATTGTTTTAAGATGTTTTGTCCAATTTTATTAATAAGTTAATAGGGTTTTTAATTTTAATCTTTATTGATATTGTTTAATCTTATTTGGGTAAATCTCAAGCGCGTCTCTTAATTGATGGGTCATGTGCTGAATATATTATGGGGTCCTATATAAATTAAATTTTAATACAAAGTATGTTAAGTACAGGTTGTGAGTTGTTTCCTATTTCCTTAAGTGCTGCGTTTTGCCGATTAGCTATTTAAGTTGAGGTTTTGTGAAACGGTGCGTAGAAGTATGTTTGGGCTTGTGTAACGGGTAGTAGCATTAGGTTATTAGGGTTAGCTGGTTTCAGAGTTGGGAATTGTATTCTGTAGTGAGAGAGTGTTGTCTTCCTCTCTCGATCTTCTTCACTTGTTTTGTTCTTGGTTGAATGAGAAGCATTCCACGTGGGTTCTGCGAATTTTCTCATGGTATCAGAGCGCCGATCATTGGGATCGAGCTCTTGTTTCTCTTCATCGATTTTCTGCGGTTTTCGCTCCGTGATTCCATCGAGCCCTTGTTTTCTCTTCATCGATTTTTTCTGCGGTTTTTCGCTCCGTGATTCCAAGATTTTCCCCTTTCCCATTTTCTTTCGATTCGACTGTCACCTTTCCCAGTCTTGCCATTTATTGCTTCCTTGCCTTTCACCATGACCAAAGAAAGTGATGATTCAAATACGGGCAACAAAGGAAAGGATACCGCGGAGAAGAGATAAGTGGCGCTAGTGCCACACAGATCGAGAATGGTGATCCGCTGTTCTTGGCAAGCTCCGAAAACCCGAGTCTGGCCCTAGCTAACAAATACGACGGAGGCCCTGGTTTTCCCCGATGGAAACACCAGGTTGAGATCGCCTTGGGGTCAAAGAACAAACTCAGTTTTGTCGATGGTACGTACCTTTCCGAAGCCTCAAGAAGATGATTCGCGTGCAAAAGCCTGGACCCGCTGTGATAATATGGTGAGATCTTGGATATTAATGAGCTTGGAGAAAAGAGTCGCCGACACTGTCCTTTTCAGATCATCAGCGGCTAAAATTTGGGAAGACCTCTGTGCGCGGTATGGGCAAGTCGATGCGACACATATGTTCGATTTGGAGAGAAGACTTGCCAACACTTTACAAGGAACTGAAAGCATTGGGGACTACTTCGCCAGATTGAGAGGGTTGTGGGACAAGATCGACGACACCACGATCCTATCGACTTGCGTTTGCGCGACAGACGACGCCTTCAAGGGTTACATCAAGAAGCAGCTGACGATAAGTTCCTAATGGGGGCTCAATGAGAATATTCGCGGTAGGGAAAACATTCTCATGATCTCACTACCAACAACAGAACAAACTTTTCGATTCTGCTTCAACAAGAGAGGCAGAAAACCCTAGCTGCTTCGCCAAGCACCGATTTAGATGTGCCTGCTGCTTTTTCGGCATCCAAGGGAGGAGGAATTTCGGTCGAGGCCAGACTACGGAAATAGGAGAATCTGCATGCACTACTGCAACAAATCTGGACATACAGAGGAAAGATGTTTCCAAAAATTGGTTTCCCACCAGGGTGGCGAGGCTCAAGGGAAAAGAACACCAGGCAACAATACCACCGAACAAAAAGGTTGAGGGTGCAAAGATCCACTTGGAGGAAGACTAACCACGGAGCAGATTAACCAGCTGCTCAACTACATTAGTAAGTTCTCAAGCTGGAGCAAAGGAGTCCAGAGCACTCTGAATCCCACTGTGGATTCGTTGGTAAGCCTTCTTTTCAGAATCAGATTAGCTTAACTTTTAGTATGCATAAGATCTTGAATGCTACCGATAACCCTAATTATATGAGTGATTGGATTATAGATAGTGGCGCATTTGTCATATGTGTGGTAACTTATCTCTGTTTCATGATATTGTCTGGTTGAATAGAGCCCATACTGTAGGCATGCCTGATAGGCACCCACAAATGGTTAGATTAATAGGAAAGTAAGGTTAATGAGACAATTACCCTTAGAGATGTCCTCTTTGTACCCAGCTTTAGGTTTGGATTAATATCTATTAGTAAACTGTCTGGTCAAATGAATGCTAAGATAAGTTTTTAATTCAACATTTTGCATTTACCAGGATTGTGAGACCAAGAAGGTGGTGATTGGTCGGGTACATAGAGGGGATATGTTCTTGACACACAATTTGAAAGAAAAAACAGGAATAGTCTTGGGTTGCAAGCTGCTGGAAGGAATTTTGATGAGTCTCTGAATGAGTGTAAAGAATCTGTAGGCCTATGGCATCGCAGATTAGGTCACTCCCAAGGGAGAAAATGTCAAAATTAGGATTACTCAAGCAGTCTGATTTGCAGAAAATTTTCTTTGTGAGCCTTGTAGCAGGGCTAAAAGCCACAGATTGTTTTCCCTTCAAGTTCCATAAAATCTAAGGATTTGTTGGAGCTAATACATGTTGACACTTGGGGGCCCTATAGCCTAAAACTCATGATAATTTTCTTATTTCTGACCATAGTTGATGATAAAAGTCGTGCTACTTGGGTACATTTATGCAAACACAATCTGATTGTTTTGACCTTATTGTCAATTCATTAATATGGTTGAAAAACAGTTTGATAAGAAGGTAAAGTGTGTTCGATCAGATAATGCATGAGTTGGGAAGTGGGACTGTTGGCTCTAACTATTTTAAACTTAGAGGGATTAAACATCAAACTACTTGCTCTCACACACCACAACAAAATGGTGTTTTGAGAGGAAGCATAGACATATTTTGGAAACTGCAAGAGCCCTCATGTTCCATCTTTTCTTCCTAAGAAATTTGGGGAGAGAGTATTCTGACTTCAACTTATTTAATCAATAGGATGCCCTCTCTTCTGTTGAAAATAAAACACCCTTTTGAAATAAATATGACAAGAAACCTGATTATCTGACCTCAAGAGTTTGGATGTCTCTGTTTTGCTAATGTTAACAAAAAGCAATTTGATAAGTTTTCCTCTCGATCTGTAAAATGTTTTTCTGGTTATGGGCATAACAAGAAAGGATATAAGCTTTATGATATGGATAATGATCAAATTATTTACAATAGAGATGTTGTTTTCCATGAAACAATTTATCCTTTCAGAAGAGATCAAACTGATATTTTTGATAAATATATACAATAGAACATCAAGAAACTCAGGAAACTATTTTGAGGATGATCCTTTTTCTATTTTTATTACTAACCAAAATGAAACAATGGGAGCCAAAGGAGGCAGGATATTTCTATAGAGGGAGAAAGACAGAAGAATTGAATGTACAGAAGGTGGTGAGACTGACATACAAGTGGGGCAAGAGGATTCACAGATTCATGGAACCAGAATCATCTCCATCAGAATCCACAGAAGTTGAAGGTCAAATTCCTAGAAGATCAGAGAGAGCAAGAAGCATGCCCATGCACCTAAATGACTACATAGTTGGATCTACAAGTGTGGAAAAAGATAAGTCCACTGATTCTCTACATTTTGATTATTTTTCCCAAATTCTGTCTGATAGAGTTGCTACTATGAATTTTGTTGCTAGTTACTGCATGACTAGTGATGATGTAGGCGGTTACAGTCTGCATGATAATAGTAGTATTATTGACAGTAGCAAGTTAGCCCAAACTGTAGGAATTATTATTGAAGGGAACGGTGAGCATAATTGTTTTCAAACTGGTTTAATTAAAGTATCTGAACCTGATTGTTGTTAAGGACAATAGATGGAGAAAGGCTATGGAGGATGAGTTTATTGCTCTTGACAAAAATAATACATGGGATCTGGTTGACCCACCTCTTGGTGTTAAGCTGTTAAATGCAAGTGGGTTTTAAAGATAAAACTAAGGCTGATGGTAGCATAGAGAGGTTTAAGGCTAGGTTAGTGGCTAAGGGTTTCACGTAGAGATTTGGTATAGACTACTTGGAAACTTTTTTCTCCTGTTGTTAAATTCACATCAATAAAGGCATTAATCATCATAGCAACCAAGAGGAACTGGATAATAATAACGCCTTCTTGCATGGGACTTAGAGGAAAATGTTTACATGCAGATTCCTCAAGGTCATATGCAGGAAGGATCAGGGAAGATTTGCAAACTAATAAGTCTCTTTATGGGCTTAAACAGGCCTCTAGGCAGTGACATCATAAACTGAGTGTTTTTCTCAAATCTTATGGTTTTATTCAGTCACTAAATGATTATTCTTTGTTTACTTGTTGTAGAAGGAATAAAGTATGTTACTTGGTTGTCTATGTGGACGATATTCTTGTTACTGGAAGCGATTCTGAGTTAATTGAATCTGTTAAAAGGGGCTTGAATAGCAAATTAGAATTAAAGATTTGGGTAGGCTTAACTTTTCTTGGGTATGCAGTTTCTGCATACAACAGATGGTATTATTCTCACACATAAGAGGTATTGTGAAGACTTATTAGCTGAGTTTTATTCTGGTAATTTGAGATTTGCTGCTGGTCCTTTGGATACTAATGTTAAGCTATTAAGAGATGAAGGGAAACTTCTAGATAATCCTCTTCTGTATAGAAGATTGGTAGGCAAACTTAGTTATTTAACTCATAGCAGACCAGATCTTTGCTTCACGGTTCAGGTCTTAAGTCAGTTTCTTGGTGCTCCTACAGATTTGCATTTTCAGCTGCTCTTCATGTTTTAAGTTATGTTAAGGCACGCAGAATTTTGTGTTCTTTAATTCAAGGGATGATTTTACTCTAATAGCCTTTTGTGATTCGGATTGGGCAGGCTGTCCAAATACAAGGAGATCCATCAATGGGTATTTCATCCAACTAGGAGGTTGCCCTTTATCTTGGAAGTCCAAAAAGCAAACTACAGTGGCTCTCTCCTCTGCAGAGGCAGAGTACCGTGCAATGAGGATGTGACGGCAGAACTCAGTTGGATCACGAGGCTACTCTATGAGCTGGGAGTGGACAGTATTCTTCCAGTACCAGTCAAAGTGACAACCAGGCCACGATTTATATCGCCAGAAACCCAGTTTTGCATGAGAGGACCAAACACATCGAGCTTGACGTGCATTTCGTAAGACAGAAGCTGCAGGAAGGGATGATGGTGGTTGAGTTCGTCAGCTCCAAGGATCAAATTGCAGATGTCTTGACAAAGTTGCTTCCTGGGCGTGCGTATCCGATTCAGATGAGAAAGATGGGTTTGGTTTGGACTGACATTTTCTGGTGATGTTTTAAGTGTAGACTTGCAAACTTGTTGTCTGAGGGGGGGGGGGGTGTTAGTACCAGGTTGTGAGTTGTTTCCTATTTCCTTAAGTGCTGCGTTTTGCCGATTAGCTATTTAAGTTGAGGTTTGTGAAACGGTGCGTAGAAGTATGTTTGGGCTTGTGTAACGGGTAATAGCATTAGGTTATTAGGGTTAGCTGTTTCGGAGTTGGGAATTGTATTCTGTAGTGAGAGGTGTGTCTTCCTCTCTCGATCTTCTTCACTTGTTTTGTTCTTGGTTGAATGAGAAGCATATTCTGCGAATTTTCTCAAAGTAACACATTTTAGTTTAGGTGCGTCAAAATTTATAATTTTATATTAAACTATATAATGAAATAAAATGTCAAAAATGACAATACAAATAAATTGATACTACAAACTAAAAGGAGAATATTTGTTTATATAGTACACTTTCAGTCTTTTCTCTTTTAAAATGAGTTGGGTATATGACAAAGAGTGTAAAGTAGCAGAGTGTTAAAAAAGATTAAGCATAACTGTGTGCAACTGCAAAGAAAAAGTAGAAGATAAAGAAGAGAAAAATAGTAAAAATGTAAACGAGTTGGATATAACACTTTTACCTGAACTTTATTTGCTTTTTTTTATGTTTTCTAAAAATTATACAAGAGTGGAGAGATCAGAAATAAATCTAATTTACTACTTATTAGACCAATACATAATTTTTCCTTTTAAAATTATCTATTTTTTCTTAAAATAGAAATTCAGAAATACGGGGCCCAAAATTTCGGGGGCCCTATTCAATGGAACAAGTTAAACCTGTTAATAGCCGTCTCTGGTGAATCTCATCTAATCTCAATTTAAACACAACAAAATATGGTGAAAGAAAGTTAGTGTTTCAGATTAAGTGGGTGTTTATAGTTAAATTTTACTGTACTACTAATTGTATTAAGTAATTAACAGATGGTTCAATGTAATTATATAATTTATGTAATATTACTAAAAAAGTATACTAAATTTAAACAGTGTATGCTAAAAATGAATAAGAGACACTTTAAGGACTTTTTGAAATTAGCTTTAGAAAACAACTTTAGGCTATTTAGAATAAATTTATAAGAGGTAGATGAAACTTATGCTTTTGATTTGTTTTTTTTTTCAAAATTATTTGATATAATTGCTTCTGGTGTGTATATATATATGGTTTTAGACATGAATTTCCACTTTATTTTTAATTCTTATCATGAAACTAATAAAAAAAGTTTATAATATAAACTAACTATATCTAACTAATTAAGAATATAATTTTACAATCAGTTATAACAATCTTTATCTAGTACAAGAACAATCTTTAATATAAAGTGAAATTGAGCAAAATTTGCGATAACTGCCTCCAAGATTACAATAAATGCGCAACCTAATAAAACAGTAGTGTTCCTAAAAACACCTTGATGAAGGGCCCGTTCGATCATCACGGATCGTGGGCTTCGAGAAGGTTAGCCACATTAATGTGCCCTTTTCCGCGCGTTCGAGCCCATGAAATGGTGCAGCTTAATCTAGACTTTGGGCCACATGCCACCTTTATCATAACCCCAGTATTACCTGCGTTTGGCGAATTTGGTTGAGCCCATATGCGCGATTCGGCTGGTTTATGTCCAGTATACCCCCGTCGACGATTAAACTCAATTACCAACCCTACCAGTGCATTCAATTACCGCCATCATCATCATCGCCTGGAACCATGAGAATTGAAGATTCCTTCGGGAATCAACGAAACTTGCAGTCGATTAGAGAAGAAGGTAGATTTCCATCTTGTCAATTAAACACTTGTACATTTACCACCAACTACCGTCGCCAGGTGCTTCTTCTTGGAGACATCAAAATTCTTTAAATACGCTCCATATTTGGTATCCCGGTCAGGTATCCAATTTCAGGTAAGAATTTATACCGTTTGTTTCTCCTTTCGAACATGAATCTTGTACTGAAGTAGTACTGTAACGTGTTTGCGGTTGGTTTTTGATGTAGGTACCGGATCTGCAAATCGGGAGTTGTTTAACTATTTCAGGTACGCTACGCTGTGTTATTGCAAACATGGTCATTCCTTTTGCATCCTAGCAATTACCCAGCTCATTTGTCGTGTTGCTTGCGTGCAGACTTCGGCGTTAACAACCAGGGACAACTTCACCAGAAGGTATTTCCCATGTCTTCTCCAGTCAAATATTGCACGCATAATTGTTATTACATTTTGGTTGTTTAGAATAGTGTTGTCCGTCCGCTTGCTGTACGTTCATATGTATTATCGTGTAGAGAGTAATTGATAGGGTGCATTTGATTTGTTATGCCCATTCTTTTGTGGTGTGAATGTTTGACCGCCTGTATGTGTTGCGTCCCATATTTTCAGTGATGTTTTTTATTGGGATTCTCATTTCTTTGCGCACAAAGTTAAAGAGTAAAGATTAAGACACACTAGATTCAACATACTAACTACATGCATCGAATTGTATATACACACACATATAGTCATGGTCAAAAGACGTGATACTGATAAGGGGAAGGGAAAGCAACTTGAGAATGATGATGGGAATAGTAGGAGACCTAAGCACGAATGGAGTAGGGAAGATGTAGAGTTACTGATACAGTTACTACTTGAGGAAGCACAAATCCAACTAGGGAGGGGTGGATCTTTGGTGGGGTTTCAGCACAGATGGGCAAACATTACTGAAAAGTTTAATGATAGAAGGGAGGGGCAGGACTACGTTGACAGACACCAGTGTAAGAATAAGGGTGATACTCTTAAAGGAGGATGGCGGAAATGGAAGGAACTCACAAACAGGCAAACGGGTCTTGGATGGAATCAAGCAGGGAACTGTTGCACCTACCCAGATGAATGGGTTGCAAGGAAGGCACAGGTAATTTGATAATGATAACATGCACATGTTTGTTTGTGCTTCCAAATAATAAAATATCTTTCAGCAGCTACTTAGCTTATTATCTTTTTTGTGTAGGAAAACAGAGGCATCCACAAACTAGTGAACTCCAAATGGCCCAGCCATCTTGTAGATCAGATGGAGCTCATATGGGGCCAGTCTTACGCAAATGGTGAACTTAGACTTACCCCAGGTGGTGTTCCACAACCAACATTTGATCTGACCGCCATTGACAATGAGTATGCCTTAAACACAGAAGAACAAGTGCAAGGTGTCCCAAAAACAGTAAGTAACAACACTACCCAACAGCACACAGCAACTGGTTGTGATGGATCCTCCATGGACATTTCTGGTGGTATAGGCTTCGGTGGTAGTTTTGGTGCCGTGGGTAGTAATGGAAAGAGGGTGCATGCTCCTGTTAATGGACTATCTGGAGAGATGTCTGCTCCCTTGTTTGACTTAAGTACTGCTGCTTCTATTGGTGCAAACTTAGCTGCAGCAGCATTCCAAGGAACAGCTTACGCTGGTATTGTAGCAAGTGGGTCAAACAACTATGTTCCTCAGCTGTCCCTTGCCTTAGAGCCGAGTAATACAACTGTCGGTCAAGCTGATATCCCAGATGGCACACTTACCCCTTATTACCCAACCTTTACTACAGATTACAGACCACCTAACTGGGATGCACTGATGGAAACTACTGCTGATGGTGCAGTACATGGTGGAAAGAATAAGTCTCTGCAGGCTAAGAAGGACCCTCAGATGGGTAAAAAAAAGTCAAAAGGAAGTAGGGGCAAGAGTGGTTCTGGTGTTGAAGAGCTTGACCTGATGAAAGGGAACCTTTGTGATACTATAGTTAATTGCAACAGTTTCATAGCAGGGCTTCAAGCTGAAGCAGAGAAAGAAGATGGTGTCATTAGTGTGAAGGATGCTGCAACAATTGTAAGGGGTGTTGAAGGTCTGACCAGGAGGGAGTTGACTTATGCTCTGATGTTGTTGGCTTCTCGAAGTCATAGGGAAGTATTGATGACCATGGTGGATGTTTATGAAATACGGGACTGGATTCATCATCTCTATGTTTCTAAGTACGGGGATAATTAATGTATGGGAATGACTGGATCTTCTGTTGGATAGTATTTCTGTTAAAGTATGTGGGTTTTTTTTGTGACTTCAAGGTATTAATTACCATGTGGCTGATGTGGTAGTGATCAGGTGAGTGGTGGGTTAAACAACTTTTTGAAGTGCACTCACAACTACTGTTTTTGGGGAGGCGGTTAAGCATTATCGACTAACGTAGGAGTACCTTGTTATCAAAGTCATGGCCATTAAGTTAGATGATCAGTTGTGTAGGTAGATGTTTAGAGTAATATGTGGCACTGTGTATGTGTGAATTAGTAATGCAGTTGGATCAATATGATGCATATTATTGTTGATTACTTATTCATACTTTGTGATAGGATGCATTCGGAGAGTGGGAAATTCAGTTTGATTGGTATGCTTAACAGAAAGTTTAAGGAGAACAAAAAGGACTTCATTAAGTTTGTCATACTCCAAAAATTGGAGGCATTCCAAAACCTCTACCTGATGAAGCTGGCAAGCATAAAGATTGATCATGCAAAGAGGTATGAAATGAAGGGGAATTCAAACAAACGGAAGAGACACTTGTGCCACATATGTGAACGAAATGGATGTATTGACCAGGCGTACCTGTTGTTCAGGGAGATGAAGATGACATATAATCTGTCACTTGCCAACCATATTGAAGATATGCTATTGGGGAGTAAGAAACCTAACTATCAGCTACTGAAACAAAGGGAGGGAAAAATGACTGAATCACAGGCTGTGTCTAAGTTACGGTTGATTAAGGAGTTAGACGACAAAGAGTTCAGATTTGGAGCCTGCATGATTCAGCAGTACAGTTACCGTGATTTGTTTGAGATTCTGACAGACGTGGAGATTGTAGATGTTATTAGACTGAGGATGGAATTAGAAAATTGTAACAGCGACACTGTATTGTCACCAATCTCAATATCTTAGATGTGTAGTTTACCACATTAACGTTTGTAGTCTGTACAATCTTGTCCTTCATCGTGTCCCATTTGCAGACCGGTGTGTAATATGTTTTTAAATTAAGTAGGGTAATAATACCATATGTTTGTAACTTGTGCCACTGTAACTATCAGATGTTTAAAGTTGGATTGATTGCACACTCTGTAATACTAATGTTATGCATTGCTACTGTGTTTATAGTGAATACACATGGATCCAGTGTCACCACACCATCTGAGAACCATTCTAGCTATCATTGGCAACGATACAGATAGACTAAGAGATTTTTGCTGCGCTATCAGTTTAAATTTGGTGCAATTGGAAGAGTGTGCTCACAGGTTTCTAACGATGTACGCACAACAACTTGGAACTCCCTTAAGAGTTCCGATGCACACGTCTAGAATGAATGGAAACTCATGGGTGAACGAGTTGCTTGATGGTCACAACGTACGATGCTTCAACGCTCTACGGATGAACAGAGATACGTTTCTAAGCCTTTGCCACATTTTAGAGCATAAGTATTACATTGACAACAAGGCACACATTACTGCAAAGGAACGCATTGCATGGTTTCTACGGACACTAAGTCATCGATGTGCGAACAGAGACACGATGGAAAGATTCCAACATTCAGGCTCATCTATATCTTCTCACTTTGGCGACATACTAGAGGCATGTGGAAGGATGGGAAAAGACATTGTGAACCTAGACTGCGCAGGTTGACCGAGACACCAACACAAATTGCGAATAATGCAAAATATTTTCCAATGTTCAAGGTACGTTTGCCACTTGGGAGCTATGTGATTGGTACACCATATTGGTTCCTTATATTTACAAAGATTAATGGAACTTATGATGCTTTACTAGGACTGTATAGGAGCTTTAGACGGTTGCCATGTTGAACTAACGGTGCCTGAAAAAGAAAGGATCAGATTTATTAATCGTAAAGGAGTTACAAGCACAAATGTCCTAGCAGTTTGTGACTTTGATATGATGTTCATCTTTGTGTGCGCTGGCTGGGAGGGGTCAGCACATGACACACGGGTTTATCTGAACGCAATTACCGATGTGGAACAGCAATTTCCGAAACCACCACCAGGTACGTTATTGGTTTGCCCATGTTGACAGTAGGTATTGCAATCGTTTGATGCTTCTTAACTTTACCTTTGGCAGTGCGAAAAGATCATTGAAGATTGTAATGTTTCTATTTGTAATAGGTAAATATTATCTTGGAGATAAGGGGTACCCCGATCGAGAGGGTCTAATGACACCGCACACGAGGGTACGATATCATCAATCGGAATTCCGTGCTGAGAATCCTAGAGGTGCTAAAGAGTTGTTTAACAGCGCTCATTCCTCACTTAGATCTGTCATTGAACGATCCTTCGGTGTCTTGAAAGCAAGATGGCAAGTACTTCGTAAAGTTCCCAGCTACCCACTACTGAAACAAGTGAAGATAGTCAACGCATGCTTCGCGTTGCACAACTACACAAGAATGAGCCAATTTGGTGATCCTTGCTTTGCAATCATTGACTCAAACCCTTTCTTCATCCCTGATGAAGAAGAAATGCTTGACCTGGACACAACACAAAGCATTGCTGGTGAAAATGGATCGTCCTCAAACAATGGGGCTGCGGAAATGGTTGCTTTGAAAGAACGTTTGACACGAGAAATGATGAGTAGGCGGAACCGTAGGTAGTTCAATAGAGTGTCTACGTTGTTATTGTTTTTTGGATGAACAAAGTAATGTAACAGATTATACAGGCACTCCTGTATTCCGATGCAACTACTGCTGCCTAGTGTGTATCACACTTATCAAATACTATCTTTTCCCGTTATCAAGTGCATTACATCCTATCAAATGTGTTTCCCTTATTTTCTGTATGTTCAATGGGTACGCATTGCTGTTGAAGAAGTAGACCATGCAGGAGAATAACGTCGATGTGTTTACAAATTGAACAACATTCCGCAGCATAAGAACTAAACATGGAAACTTTCATTTACTTCGGTTTACGCCTTAACCATACTGATACGTACACAGCACAATGATCCTTACACCCACCATAAAAGCGTAATACATGCATGCAAGCAACGATGCCATTGGAACCCATTTGGCCGTCATGGTCCTTTACAGAAACAACGCAAAGAGACCCAACCTAAACACAGACACAGATGTTACCCGAAAGTAGTTAAGTGTGGTAATTTGCTCGACACAGCACACTAATACATGAAACGTCAGTTTACTGCAGTTTACGACATAAACATACTGATACTTACACAGCTTAAGCCTTAAGGAAGCTTACATCCCCGTAAAACCAAAATACATGCATGCAAGCAACACTGCCATTGGTACCCATAAGACCGTCATGGTCCTTTACAAAAACACCGCAAAAGTAGTTAAGTGCCCATAATTGCTCCACACAACCCATAGTAAGTAAGTAACTACTAAAACAAACTGCGTACTTGCTCCACACATCCCATTCTAAGTAACTAAGTACTAATACAGTGAATCATTGTCACTGACCAAAAGATATGCCCATTACACAACTGAACTATGGACCGCGGATGCGTATGTTGACAGAGTAGCCTGAGTCATCAGAGTCGGAGGTGGTGTTACCCTCTATGAGATAGTTCGGAGGGGACGCTTCACTGTCAAACAGCAACCTTCGCTTCTTCTGCGAAGAGGTGGGTTTGTTCACTGATTCTTCGTCGGGGGAAAGGGCAACTCCAGTTGGTGTTTTTGTCGACACCATGTCATCCGCAGGCGAATTTGGTGGAGCTACACAACCATCAGCAACATGAGTTTTCTTCATCCCGTAGTCCATAATCTGCAACCCACCATGCATCTTCGACAGCAAACAAGTTGGACCACACTCACACTGTATCATACTATCACTATCGTCGTCACTATCTGAAATAAGGTTGATGACTGGAACGAGTTTACCTGTAGATGCGTATGCCAACTCCTGTAAATCATCTTCCATATCTTGGTGGTACGATTTCTCCATTAGTTTGTGTTGTGGTAACTAAAGGGACGTTGGCGACGATTGGAGACGCAGGTATGAAGTTGCGGTCGTCCGGTGATTTGGTTTACGGTTATATATACTGATTCTTGGTAGGGTTACAGAATCAGCTAATTTGAGTAGTACACGATTAAATGAAGTATAGTTACGATGTGATGCTGCATTCAATTTTGGATAGGTAATAATGGGTCTACTCTTTTTTTGGTATCGGTCTAATGATTCCTCTGATTTTTTCCTTACCCAGAAGTAAAGCGGTATTAGATATCATCTGAGTATGTTGACAGATAAACGTCACAGATGGTAATTAATTCCAAGCGACTGTGCTAACCAATACTTATCTAGCTGAACCAACACTCTTTGTGTACTGATTGGTGGACAAGTACTCATTACTTGCTGTCAAATCTATCATAACTGGTAGTGGCTACTCTTCGCACTGATATGGGAAAAACCTTTCATCTACCTCTTCCTGGTTGATCTGGAGTGTGCATTAGTATAAAGGTGACGAGATAATTGCACATATCATTAAACAAGGTACTCATATTAAACATTGGTACTTAGAAAGAGCAGGATAGGTGTTACATACTACTTAGTGCGACGATTCAACAAACGCTGATTGAAATTACAACTTATCTAACCGTACGTACTTTAAACAAAAAAGGAGAAGACTAATACGTAGTGCATAACTTCAACAAGGATGAGTCCCTATATTAACCATCTTATACCCGCTAACTATGTAATACGCCAACAACAGACAAGTACCAACTGAGTTTCAGTCTGAATCGATGAACACATACTCAGGAGATTTCTTACTGGACGTAGTTTCATCAATGTGGTCGGCATCCACAGAATCATAAGACTTGTCGGAGACTGTAGTTTCAGGACTGTAATCCTTGTAACGCATCCAAAATGCAGACAATGCTTCTCGGTCACCACTGTATAAACACCTAGCGTACTCCTTTGCCGCTTCGACCCCCATAGCAGATGGTGTCTGGCCAGTTCCATTGTATATGAAGTACGTTGTGGGGCTTACTCTTTCAAAGGTGTAACGATCAATGAAAGTTTTCCCTCTGTTCCTTAAAATAGTTGCTGGTCGTTGAGAAATGTCGTCAGTTACTTGATTAGCGGTGCTGGAATCACCCGCGAATTTGAAGCTTGGTAGTGCCAAAACCAGAGGCTTTTGAGTTGTTATGGTCTTAACAGATTCAGCATATCTGAGTCCAGGTTCTTCTGGAGCGTACATGGGTGGAATACCAGTAGGGGCATCAGTTTTCAATGACGATGCGCTTGCTGTCTTTCTCCTCTTCGAGCTGGGTGCCATTCCTGCGGCGTCAACAACAACAAACAAGTAAGAAGAATATAGAACAGTAGTGAGTTTGGATTTGTAATGAGACGTATATGGACATGACAATGATATGTATATATATGCACATGAACTACTGAAACGGTCCACCCTGGCCGTCAATAAAATAATACTGTTGTACCCATTCAAGCCTGCATGCCGTTTGAACTGACATCGATTCAAAAACGGTCAACGTAGTTAATGCATTGCAACTACATTTTCGATAACCATTACACCCAACATTAAACAGCAGACTAGACATATACCAACCACATTTGGATATGGGAAACTGATTAGTCAGCTTCTGAGAATCGTAATTACCAAAGTATACGGTCAATCAATATCAGATTGAAAGATGTGTTTTTCCCTCTGTTAAAGTGTTTGTTATTGTCACCGCACCAGCTGCATGTCTCACAACATTAAAAGGCAGCTACTTAGGTAGTTTGTGAATCTGGATATGGTGTTCAGTCGTTGATTCATTCGATCCAAGGATGCTATGGGTAAACATATTTGAGTTGTGGTGTCAATATGTTTCTGTTTTCATCAAAAATTACCTCACCGCATGACAGTAGTATACATTTGGATTTTAGCAGAAGCGTTGTACAAATTATCCATTCAAAAGTCATTCCAAGCGTACAAGCAACCTTAAACTAGCCATGCCGTATACTTAAGTAAACCGAAAGTTCATCTGAAGACGATTCTGGGGTACGTACAATAGTGTAGACACAGAAACAGAGTCATCACAACTACCCTAATGGTGCTACAACATCACTTAAATACCAACAACAACAGCAACACAAACACAAGCACATAAACACCCATAAGCAAGTTAGCTAGCGTATTCTTGATTTCTTCGTTCCGTTGAATGAGAGTCGCCCTGCAGTTGGCTATCTCATCTAATCTTTCGGACACATCTGTGCGTATAGTTTGACGTATGGCGGACACAACATCTGTATTATGCCTGATTGTGTTCATCATCGGGGTAGAACCTTCTGAGCGTAGCCGGCTTGTCGTCTGGGTTCCACTTCCCCCTCTGTCTCCTCCATGTGGTGTATGACAATCGACCCACCATTTGAAGAAATCGCATTGGTTGCACTTATAGAACAGCTTGCCAAAGTTGTCTGTGGTGTACGAAATCAATAGAAGACACTGGATGCGGCAACGACGACAACGAATGTATGTTGTGTTCAACGGATTTCCGGTGGAGGAGCTCGGACTAGATGAAGACTGACCCTTGGATGGAAGAAAGCATAATCAGTTTTTGAGCAAAGAGGTAAGATTTTAACTGCATAGAAGAGGGAAGAGGAACTTACACTTCCGGAAGTGGCCATTGTCGGTTTCTGTTGGCGAGGCGGTTGAAGATTGAAGAAGAGAAGATGGAGCGGGTGAGCGGGTGTCGATGAAGTTAAGGGCCCGTTCAGTTTTATAACATTTTCAACCCCAGGGGCATAATAGTCTTAAGGGTCCATTTTGCACATTATTCCTCAATGTGCCAAACGAACACCCAAAAACAAATGTCCACATTAATCAGCCCATTAATCTAGCCCATAGGAATCAGCTTAATGTGGACATTAATCAGGCCCAAAATTACAAGTGGTGATCGAACGGGGCCGAAATAGTTATTTTTAATCCTTTTCCGGAATTAATCATAACATTGTTTTGTAGCTTACTTCTCCAATCATTACAATTCGATGGTGAGAAAAACAACGGAAAGACAATGGGAAGATAGATACTACGTGTTAAAAATGAAGACGATGATCCACGTATTCGTATTGTATGCTGATCAGTGGAGTACTATTCCTCAAGCGATGACAAGAAGGAAAACAAACAGAAATAGACAAAATAATTGAGGAAGCAAAAGTTCCTTCCTGGCAGAAGAAAAAAGCAAAGGCAAGCCACAGCAACCGCGAGAAAAATCACTTTACTCTTTCCTAGCTGCCACCTTGAAATCAGATCTCTTCACCGAAGAGAGGCCCTTTCCTCATCACTCACCACCCGCCGCGACGACGACGAGAATCAATCAGGAATAACAAGAGGAGAAAAATAAAAAAAGCCGAGGCTGCTTTAGTCTAGGGTTTTTTATTGAATTGGGAACGATAACAAGACATATGGACGTTGCCCCACAAAGCTCCGACGCCGAGATGGCGGATGCGGCAGCTGAACAGCAAGCCCAACCTCCGTCTCAGCAACCGCCGCATCCTGGTGCGGGTCAAGATCCTTCCCAACATCAACATCCGCAACAGCAGATAAATATCCCTTCAACTCTTAGCCACGGTGGGCGTTTTATCCAATATAATATTTTCGGCAACATCTTTGAGGTCACTGCCAAGTACAAACCTCCTATCATGCCAATCGGCAAAGGTGCATATGGCATTGTTTGGTACTCTTCCTTTCACTCGCTCTCTCTCATTGTTTGTTTTTTCATTTCATCCCTGGGATTGTAACTCTCGATGCTCTTCCTTGTTGATTGATTGATTTCATTCTCGTCTTTTCGTGTCAAAGTTCGGCCTTGAATTCAGAGACTAATGAGCAGGTGGCGGTGAAGAAGATCGCGAATGCGTTTTGACAATAAAGTGGATGCTAAAAGAACACTTCGCGAGATCAAACTTCTACGACACATGGACCATGAAAATGTCAGTTTCCTATCTTGATTTTCTATCAGTTTTTAAAACTAACTATTATAATTAATCGTCTTTGACCGTACGCTCATTTATGGCTGACCAATCCTGGGTTGGACTATCCCGCGAAGAATAACTGCCCTCCCTTTTTTTCATCTTGGCCTAAATGCTTTAAATTTTACTTGTTTTAACCGAATGATAGGACACATGAATTTAGGGTTCTGATATAAATGGAAATGAGGTATCAAAAATCGATATGTATATCATTAGCGGAGGGTTGTAATGATGAAATGGATATATGTCTTATAATTAATGCTTAAACGTAATATATGCTGTACTATATTGGGGAAAAAGAGTTTTACTTGAGGCAACCGAAATGGAATGTATAGAGTACTACTCTTGTAAAAGTTCTGGCTAGATGATGTGATGCTTCTACGGTTGTTAGCTCAGCTGGGAGGTTGACATTTATGGATACCACCTTCTGGGAACGGTGGAAGGAGGAGGATGTAATGTAACTAAGTTGATGTCATATTGTTTTTGAAAAATTCACTGGCAGTAAATAATGTACTTTCGAGTTTCTTCATTCCTTTTAGGTATTGATCGACTCAAATTTTCTTCTTCTTCTTCTTTCTTTTTTTACTGGTGATGGATCCATGCAGATGTAGCTGTTGAGAAGGTTCTTTTTTTGATATAGGACAGTTTGTTGTCCCAGTAATAGACCTCAATAAATGTTTTGAAGGCTATCCAAAGGTTTGAGTTTGCTTGGTTTCTGTGAACACACTCAGAAGTATGACACTGTTGGCTTTCGGTAGCTGATATTTCTTATATGGGCAAGGCGTCTTTAGAATCCAACAATATGGGGTTTTGTTACCCAGACTAAATTGTAAATAGTCCTGCTTTCCTGATCTATTTATCTACTCCCTTCATCTCTCTGCATCTGCCGGACCTTCTCTTTGTGTTACATTTTGATCCATGTTCTTATTCGTTCTTCCTGGTTATAGAAGACAATAAATACTTACTTAGAAAGGTTAAAGTGGTATTCTTGTTTACTGTTTGTTGTTTTTTGCTACATTTCTTTTTTATTGCTGCGCAGGTGGTTGCAATCAGAGATATTATACCTCCTCCGAGAAGAGAGGCTTTCAATGATGTGTATATTGCATATGAACTAATGGACACAGATCTTCATCAAATTATCCGCTCCAATCAAGCTTTATCAGAGGAGCATTGCCAGGTTTTCCTCTGCAACTATATATAATTCACATTTGTATAACAAATAGTGGTAGAAGGTATTTATCTGGAGGTTGAATGTTATCTGTGAAATTAGTTTCGTGAGTGGATGATTACCTTGTGAGGTTGTTGGCTAGTCACACATACAAAGATTACCTTTAGCTCTAGTAGGTTGGATCTCGTGGCATCTTGGCTCTGCTGCAGAACTTCTATCTAGTTCTTCCTTCTTAGATAACCTTATCATGCTTGGGGATAAAAATGGTTTGTTGGTGAATCTCATCATTTGTGTCCAATTGCAAATTTACCTTTAGTCGATGGCAGGAGGTAGTTGATTAGCCTTGTCCCCATCTATCCAAAAAGTTTTAGCATATCGGGAAGCCATAAAGAACTATTGGATAAAGGATGTGTGGCATTTCACTCCATTGGTTAGTGGGCGGCAAGTATGAAAAGTAAGCTGCAAACAGTCGTTTATTTGAAGGTTGTGAATTTTTCTGTATGGTATATTTGGGAATTTTTTCTTGCTGTGTAGTTTTAGCTAGGCGTTATTGCTTAACCATTTTACTGTTCATCGAATAATATCTAAGGGTACTTAAAAAATGAGGGTACTTAATTCCTATTTATATTCTCGAAACAAGCTGCCTTGGATTATATAAGTTATTATCTTTCTTGATAATTGCCGCAATATTTAAAATTTCTTAATGAATACTCAGATAATATGAGAGTTTACTGACTGAGTGTCCTACTATATAATCATCCCCACCATAATTGTGGAATAATTACAAAATAATAGGATTATGTTAATATGTTGGGGCATATTCATGTAGCTTTTTCTTTTAGGAATAAGATTAGGTGGAACTCATATCAACTGAGTATTATGCGATAAGGAGATGATGAGTTTTTGGGGTAAGGGTCCACGTTTTGCGGGGCCATTATCATGGACGTACTGGATGTTCATGTTGCAAGGAGTAACATCAGCTGCCTCCTAATAGGGGAGATGTTGAGGGTGGGACTAGGAACTACTTGTGTGCTACATCTATATTAGTAATTAGCACCTTCGTGTGCTTTTCTTTGGAAGGGCTTAAAATAAATCATGATTCTGCTCTTTTATCTTGTGATTGCTTCCTTTTATTAGCTAGTATCCTGACCCTTTTGATTGTTGTCTGAATTGTTGAAATGAAACAATGTTGCATCTTTTTTTACTGCTGTCACAATAGCTGAATTAACATCATATTCTCTTGGACAGTATTTTCTCTACCAAATTCTTCGTGGATTGAAGTACATACACTCAGCAAATGTTCTCCACAGGGACTTGAAGCCCAGCAACTTGCTACTAAATGCTAATTGTGATCTAAAAATATGTGATTTTGGACTTGCCCGTGTGACATCCGAAACTGATTTTATGACTGAATATGTTGTTACGAGATGGTATCGTGCACCAGAGCTGTTGTTGAACTCTTCAGATTACACTGCAGCTATTGACATATGGTCTGTTGGCTGCATATTTATGGAACTAATGGATCGCAAGCCTCTGTTCCCTGGTAGGGATCATGTTCATCAGCTACGACTACTTATGGAGGTGATTTTATTCTCTAACTCGCTCCATTATGCCTTGAGAATGATTTTATGATTTGGTCTCTGTTTTATGTTTGTTTTGTGGTTATTGTATACACTAATGTGTCTAATATATTCATCCTGCAGCTGATTGGCACTCCTTCAGAGGCTGAGTTGGGGTTTTTAAATGATAATGCTAAAAGATATATTCGGCAACTTCCTATGCACAGAAGGCAGTCGCTCCTGGAAAAGTTCCCACATGTGCACCCATCAGCCATTGATCTTATTGAGAAGATGTTGACGTTTGATCCTAGGCAACGAATAACAGGTAAGTCTTAAGACAAATAGAAACAACGAAAAGTAACAGTTTTATTAGAATACCTAAAAGTGCTTTGATTGGATACAGAGAGGAAAAAGTATCTTACTTTTCTCAAGTTGAACATTATATTATGTCATGCCCTCTATGAAATACTCTCTTCAAATCTATTAACTTGTATAATTAATATAGTATTTTCAAGTATTAACTTCCAAGGGAGGTAACTGTAGGGATGCTCAATTCATCTCTCCTCTGAGTTCTTCCACTTTGTGATGAAACCCAATACCCAAGATCCAAAATCAACCGCAAACACCTTCTTTTATGTTGATAAAGGCCTAGGCTATTGATATCTTACAAGCTAAAACTGAGATCAAAAGAAGAAAGGAGGACGTGAACAAGAGATAAACAGAAGGATAAAAATGGAAACATATAGATTTGGAAATAACCTGCCTAATCCGGATTGCCTATGCCACTTAAGTGTGTCTAAATGGACACATAGAGATTTGGACATAATCCTGCGTAATCAGGATTGCCTATGCTACTTAAGTGTTGAAAACCTTGTTTTGGATGCTCTAAGACTTTTAGTTAGCCTTGCTTGAAATGGCCAACTGAAGAAGGAATTTGCTTGGGGAAGAGCAATAGCTGTTGTTGCTCATGTGGGATGCATTTGAAAGTGGACCTCCCATAAGAATATCTTACTGGAAACAGCATTGGATTATCTATTCCTTAGCCTTCTGTTTCTGCCTTTTCTCTATACAGTTGTTGCATATTATCCTTTAGAAATCCAGTGTAGCGGAAACATACTGCATCTTTCATCGAAGAATGAAAACTATGGTCGACTTCATAAACAGTATGGTTGTTTCTTTAATATACTCTTCTGGAAGGACTTTTATAAACAACTGTTGTCTATATTTTCTCATCCATCTCAAGTGGATCCTGTCCAGTGCCTTATGTATTGGCATCCCTTAGTAGATGGCCATGTATGTGAATTCAGTCTGTATGTCGGATATCTGGGTGTATTCGTTGATTATCAGCGGGGTTGTCAATCTTGGCCCTTTAAGAATTGTTGATTTATCTTTGACCCTATAACGGCAGAGTGTTTTCTTTGCCGCCCTCTGTGTAACCTAATGACAAACAATGGCCCCTTTGATTTTTGTGGTCTTGCAGTTGAAGACGCGCTTGCACATCCATACCTGAACTCATTGCATGATATAAGTGATGAGCCAGTATGCACGACTCCATTCAACTTTGATTTCGAGCAGCATGCTTTGACAGAGGAGCAGATGAGGGAGCTCATATACCGGGAGGCACTTGCTTTCAACCCTGAGTATCAACAGTGAGCAAGGGCTCCATAGGACCACCAAATCCTTTGAAGGCATTATCCTTGATAGAGGGTGTGCCTTCCTCCATTTATTTGTATGTTAAGTTTTTTCTTTTTGCTTTTAAGTTAAAAATTCTGTAAATGCGCCCAATCATGGTCCGTATGGCGAAATCTGCTTTTCTGCTCAGCGAGGCATGTCTCATGTAACTTAAAAATGAATGTTTTATCGATGGTCTTGCAAATCTTTCATAAAAACAATGGGAGCTAATGACATTTTTTGAGTTGTTTGGCTGCATAAAAGTCAAATATTTACTGATCAGTCATTGATCTTGGTCCAAAGAAGACAAATGCTAGTGTTCAATGGCAAAGGCATTCTCTTATTTTAGAGTTGGTCCTTAGTGGACGTAGTTAGGGATGTTTGTTTTTGGGAATCAAGAAAATTGAGATAATTTCAGAAAATAGTCTACCACTTTTTATAACCTTTTAACAGTTTTGGAAAATAGTCGATCACTTTTCATAACTTTTATTTTATTCTCTCTTTTGCTCCTCATGCCAAGATCAAAAGATCACCATGACTGGTTCAACTTTAGACAAGATTTGGATCAGCCTCTCCCCTTATCTGATGCCTTGATTACCAACCACTACAAAAAAAATTAAATTTAACTACACTGTATATTAGTAGCTAAATCATCAATTTTGATAGCTAAACACAGCGGGTTATCACATTTTATGATTTGGCTACTGATATATAGTGGTACCAAAAGGTCCTAGTGGCTAAATTAAAAATAGCTACCGTTTTGGAATGCGGTAGCTATTTCGCTTTGGTCTCGCTACTACTTTTTCGATAGCTAGATAATGCTACCGTTTAGAATGTAGTAGCCAAATGGCTACTAGTACATTAGTAACAAAATCGATACTAGTTTAGCAGTAACAAAATTGCTACTACTTCAATAGTAGCGAAATCGACACTATTATAGCAGTAGCAAAAAAGCTACTAGTATAGCAATAACAAAATCGATACTAGAATAGTGATAGCTCTACTACTAATAATGGGCACCACCACCATTCAATCCTACTCCATGTGCCCGTGCATAGAGTAGGAATCGATCCCTGAAGTTTGAGATGAATATAGAATATCTTAACCATTGTGCCATGATAGTTATTCACATCATATATTGAAACTATGTGTATATATTGAATGTTTAATACTGTAAATATAAATTGAAGTTTTTGCCGAGACATGATCAAACCAGTGATATATTAAAATTAATAAAATAGATATACGACCGATTATGCTACATGATATTTTAATTTATATAAATAACAAATTAATTTAATGCGACCAAAATAGTAAAGCTAATAAAAATTTAAGTATATTGTTGGATTAAAATTATAAAAATTAAAAATATACATATATCTTTTAAAATATTTGAAATTATAAAAATTATAAAAAATAATATATTATGTAAGTTACTTATTTAATTAAGTCTTATTATACAGTGTTACAAATACTAATAAATATACATCATTATATGAAAATTAAAGCTTCTAAATAATATATTTTGTTTTTGTAAATTTGTATAATATAATATTTTTATAAATTTAAATAGATGTATAATATTGTATAATCTTAACTACTTTAAATTGTTATAACTTTACTAGTTTTCAAAATCCTATTAATTTGTGTGTTGTTTTGTAAATTAAAAACATTAATATATAGTATATTTATGTATGTTTTTTATAATTTTGTATACTTTTAATATTTTATAAATTTATACACCATATACATATATACATTTATATATATATATAATATATAATATAATATATATATATATATATATATATCTATATATTCTGCTTACTTTGTAAATTTTAACCTACACGTCAACTATTTTAAATTGTTATTAGTTTTAGTTTTTTTTATGTTTTATTAGTTAATGTGGCTTTTGTAAATAAAAGCATCATATAGTAATAAAACTGTATTAAATTAAATATATATAAACAAAGAACACATATATATATATATATATATATATATATATATATATATCTATATACTATTAACTAATTTAAATTATTATTACTACTATTTTTATACTAATTTTGTAAATTTTAATCAACATATGTACTAATTTAAATAACTAATACTTTTACTCTATTTTATAATGTATTAATATGTGTGATACTTTGAGACTTAAAAATATTATAATATCAAAAATATATTATGTTAGGTATATCTTATATGATAAAATAAATTCTAGTAGTGGTATATAGTTTAATTATTTTTCACGAATTAGACAATTTTTATTTACTTATTGTTCTTTTTCAAAATTTTGATAGCTCAAAGCTAACACATATACTATATTGAAAAAAATTAAAAAAAAAAATTTATATAAAAAGATAATATGTCCATTATGGCAGTAGTAGTATAGACTGGTATTTTGAATTATGTAGTAATCACACGTTTAAGTTATAAGACAATAATAATTTTGATACCGCATTCATTTGTTGTATTCTAGCATAATAACTAAAGTTGTATTATCATTATTAGTCGGTAGTAATTTCGAAATTAAATATAGTAGCAATTTAGCTACTTGTTTAAAGCATTTGCTAAATAGTAGCATAATAGCAACTATAATCAAGTGTCAGTAGCAATTCATAATTTTGCTTATCTACTTGGCCGTAGAAACTTTGAGATAGTGCAAGTTAGCTACTAGTTATAATTTTTGCTATTGTTGTCGAAATAGTTTCACAATAGCTAAAATTTTTTAATTAGCATCCACCAGCAATAACAATTTCTTAATTTAGCTATCGATATTGGTAGCAAAATTAGTTTTATTGAAAGATTCAAGATTCAAGAAAAAATAGCTACTATTGGCGGTAACAAGTAACATAACTTAGCTACCGTTGTTGCTCCTGTAGCACAACAGCTACCACTTTGTTAATAGTATTTAAATAAGTAGCAATTTTTCAATTTAGATACCAATATGTATAATAGCAATTCATCGTCCCCTTTTTACTTTGGATTTTTTAGAAACTTTTCTTCAAATTTGAGATGTCTTTTCTTCCGAGTTTACTCGATTTCATATCTTAAAAGTATGATTTTAATTCAATTATTTTTTTAGATTACAAGAAAGTACTAGATTTTTTTTAATAATGACCCGATTTAATATACTTGACTAGCTGCCCATAATGCTCAACTCTAATTCAGTTTTTGTTTTTGCTTTAAGATAACACTTTAACATGATGGGATATGTGTGTGTTTAGGTTTTAAGTCTGGATGATAAACTATTATCGGGATAATAATGACATAACTAAAATTTTAATTGGGTAGTTAACCATGTACGCAATCCATAGTTTCAAAGTTATGGTGGATTTTTGCAAAATAATAATATACTTCCTCATACTTATCTTTATATACTCCCTCCGTCCCGGTCAAAGCGTCCACTTTACTATTTGGATGTGTCGTTTTACTTAAATATTTATCCTATAAGATAATATATTTTTACAAATTTATGTTTTACAATGGAATCCTTATGTGAAAAACTATATATTATACAACTTAATTTTTTTAAATTATTTTATCTTATATATTTAATATTGAAGTGGAAAAACGTGTCAAAAAGCAAACGGGACACTTATGATGGGATGGAGGTAGTACATTAATTTGGGGTAATTTCTTAAAAATATATCTTTCTCATAATTATAAATAGTTGTGTATTTTGAATTATATACGTATCACACATTTAAATTATAAGAGAATTATAATTTTTCTATCGCTTAAAAATATTAGCTATCATTTCTTATAATGTAGCACAATATTAACTATAATCTCATTAGTCGGCAGCAATTTCATAAATAAAGATAGTAACAATTTTTATACTTGCTAAAAATATTCGCTACCGATGCCCAAACAGTAGCAGAACAGCA
>JAIOTZ010001656.1:0-30461 GCA_023374045.1 Limonium bicolor | reverse complement strand
GTATTAGGATATGAGATACTCGGTATAAGTTGTGGTTAATGAATTGTATTGTATAGATGCTCGAGTAATTGTCCGGTTAGTCAGACCGTTACTTGTAAGAGAATGGGCCTAGTTAGTCACGTGGGTGACTAACGGCGGTAACACCAATTTAGTAAACTTTTCCGCTGCGTTGTTAATGAATGAGATGGACTTAGGGCGACGATCATGTATTTGGAGTTGGGGTGTTACAAAGTGGTCTCAGAGCATAGTTACGCTCTGATGACTGGAAATTACTGAGCTTAGGAATTACGAGTTAGGAACTTTAGACTTTGGGATAAGGGTTGAGTATTAGTGCGAGAGGTGGCGTTAGTTAGGATTCCCGATGTGTATCGGATATCTATAATACCTGACCCCCCCCGTGCCCCTGGTTCTAAGATACCAGAAATGAACGCCAGAGAGATGACAAGCTTTCTCTTACTCGGGAAAACCCGATCTGGCAGTTACTTAGCATGGTGCAAATACGAGAAACACCTCGTTATGCAATAGTCTTTCAAGACTTGAAGGTCCTAATTGGAGCGCAACGTTGAAATAGTGTAACACCCCCGAATAATGACCAACAAATAATGACGCGCTAAAAGCTATCACGAGTTATCTACGCAGCAGTTCAAATCTCCATCCGGGTGCCACAGATGCCAACCACCCACGTGGTTGACAGACCACATTACCAACACCAAGTTACGGTCTGAATGACTGGAAACAGCCCTCTATCAAAACTCATATACAATTTAAAATACAACTCTCAAATGCCGAGTGTCTACAACAACATTAGCATATCATAAACTGAAAATTACATCTCGGGTTTAGTACAACCCATACATTGAACATACTACTACCTGTAAAAATTGGGTTGTAAAGGACTCAGCAAACTACGCTGAGTATGAATATGTGTAGCCCATATGTTGCCGGGCTACACGACTACTTGGTCGAATATTATTAAGTCCAATTTACATGCTATAATAAGCAGTAAAGCACACCACAACACATCATGATATCATGCACACTTAAAGGTAGCATATCAATATCAACAAGCAACCAAGCACAACTTGCAAGTAGCCTAGCAACGACAAACACGCCACCCAACACAATAAGCTGTTAACGTAGCAACAACAATCAAGTAATTTATAGGACGTGTGCGTAGGTATATTACTGATGATCCTCACTATGGGATCTTTCACGAGATTACGTATTGTTATCTTGTTCTCATTACACAAGCTTACCTTCCTTCTCTTGCACCGAGTCAGGGGATATAGGTTAGATCCCGAGACTTTATTATGTAGGTGCTATTCATTCCTTGTTTCTTAAAGGATCACATTTGTGAATTTTTCTTATTTGCTTGGTCTCATTGCACAAGTTTTCCATTATTCTCTGGCACCGAGTCAGGGGATATAGATTAGATCCCGAGTCTTTATTATGTAGGTGCTAATCATTCCTTGTTTCTTTAAGGATTATTTGTGAATTCTCTTATCACCACAATTTGGAGAACGTCTTCTCCATAGCCACTCCTCCATCCCGGCGTCATATGTCGAGAAAGAGGGGTCATCTCTAGACCTCAGGGTGTGCTCGCTAATCCTCCAGTCCCGACGTCATACGTCGAGAGAGAGAGGGTCATCTCTAGACCCCAGGATGCGCTCCACAATAGTCGGTCGAAGGATCTGATGCAGATACCAACTCCCGAGTGTCCAAACCGCGCGGCCCGAGAATCCTTCTTCCCGGATTATCCATATGATCCATCAGCTGGTACTTACTTATTATATATTTTTTCGTGTCAGCTCGACACCATTGTGGGTGTCAATAGTAGTCCTCAATAGGGTATTCACTTATCATAAATATCTTGACACCATAGTGGGTATCCTTAGGAGTCCTCTATAGTTAGAGAGGAGTTTTCTCATTGTATAATCCTTTTGTTTTGTTTACGTAGTTCGTCAAGCTTCATCTCAAAGCTCCATAAACGAGAAAGGGACTAAATTACTGTGTGCGCGCAAGTAATATGCAACAATGATATATAACAAGCATTTAAGAAAGTCACAACAAGCAATCCAATTTTCATGCTTTAGTCTTATGGTCATTGCCAAACAAAGCACACAGCACACAAGCCGTGTAACACGGCAACATACGGACCACACATATCCATACCTTATTGGAGCAGTCCTTCATTGCACTAGGGTTTCCCCGCCGACCGTTCGCTACGCTCCTATATTCGTTACTGAACGAGTTAGTTTTTATTATATCATGTGATAGCGTTTGCAGAAAATCCCTAGCTCATAAATCCTTTCCTTAATTAAAATTCCTAACCCTTACTAGTTGTCGACTTATTTCCATCTTGTTTAATACTTTAGTCTTGGCTAAGTGATCCCACCTTAACCTATTTGTCCCTTTATTAATAGATTGACATCTGCGTTTTTAGGAATTGCTAACTACTACCAAGGTGAATTCTATGTGGTTAAGCCTATATTTCACCTAGCCCCTTTCTCGGGTCCCAATACACTGTCTTAGACACAAATTAACAATGCTATAAAGTAGCTTATTCCTAGGACATTCACACTACTGGTTTGCTTAGTAACATGGTCCCAGCCTTAATTAATGTTGTGGAGCGTTTTAGGCAATGAAATGTGACCAGTTTGTTACCCTTAGAGAGCTAATACAGTAATCACATAGCACCACATAACTTACTAGTTCCCAACCGTTTTACCATTCTGTGCTTGGTCTCTAATGAAGTTAATACATGGGACAAAAAATCTCTTCACTAACTCAACAAGTTTCTCCTTGTTTGTTTATAAGTTGTCTTAGTCTTCCTAAGTTTCTACTGTTAGCCAAGCCTTATAACAAAGTTTCTAAACACACAGCCAACTGACATAATGCTGGTGACACTCTTGGGGCTCACCTAGACAGAAACTCAATCATAACAGAACCGAGACCATGACTTCAGCATGCTTCTCCATTCCAACTCTCTTTTCATGGATTAAATTGGTTTCCTATCTTGCACAAGTGTTTATGACCACAGCTAGGTGTATTCGAGATGTTTTAAACCGAAACCAGTTATAAACACACTGTTAACCCCTCTGTAAACCAACTACACAGAAACAACAACTGTAACAAATCTGCAACCACAATTAGTGCATTACCCCTCCATTCCTTGCCTTGTAGTTCAATTATCAATTTTAAACCCACCAAATTTTCTTGTATAGATTCACTTAGGTGCATTAGCTAGATGTTGGGTTTGTTAGCAAGCTAGTACAACTCTTTTATACTCCTTGTTTTTTTTTTCAGTTATGCAGGGGCAACTATTACAGAAAAGAAAACTGACACCGATTCCGTTCACCACTCTTAATCCTTGCCGTTGGCTGATTAAATTAACTTCTACTTCTCCCAAATGGTTCAGTTACTGAGTTAGATGGATTAGCAAGACTTTAAACTCCTAAAACTCTCGATACCACCCTCTTATACCTTCTGCAACAGAGTTACAAAATTCAGCTTTCAGGAGAATTATAACCCGAAGTGTAAAAATCTGGTAGTCTTCTTTTATTTTCTTCTGTTTGTTCACGTGCCTGATTTTCAATTTTCCCAAGTGCTGGCTCAGTTAGTTAGGGGCTCTATCAAGATTCTAACTAAAGACAAATCCACCACCACTGGGTTTATGTTGCTGATATGACTCAACACCGAGACTGGACAGAATTAAGAGAACTGAAGTCTGAAGTTGAAATAGTGTCTTCTATAGCTTTCTTTCTCTGTTCTTTTCAATCTGATTTTTCAACTACTCCCCAATCGTTTAGCTCTCTTGTTATGAGTGTTACTGTAGTGTTTAACCCCAGACAAACCTATGGAGAACTGTGGAAACTACTAAAATGTTTCAATACTGAAGAGAAAGAGAAAACTGGTAACCGAAGTTTGGGGCTGATATATTCTCTTCATTTCATTCCTGTCAGCCCGTCAACCTACCTTTCCATTTATACTAAAATACTTACTTACTTAGTTAAGTGTGCTAGGCAAGTTTTAAACCCAAGAACTACCTAAACAACTCTGTTAGATCCATGGAATCCTTTAATACAGAGACTGAACAAATGCAAACCTGAAACACTGAAACTCAAAACTGATGACTTTACTTCAACATTCCCTACCTGTTTCTTGATCTGATTTGGTTTCTAGTTTTCCCTCATTATCTATTTACTTGATTAAATGTCTTGATACAGTTTTTCTTTTCCTCAAACAAAACCCAAACTCACATAGGAAGCCTCTCTAAACACTCTTTATACAGAAACAGAAATCTGAAATCCTGAGATCTGAAACTGGTATCTTCCTTCTTCTGTTTCTATTTTCATTATTTAATCTGGTTTCTACTTCCCAAAATTGTCTACCCAGTTAGTTGAGTGTTTTAAGTAAGGTTTTAAGCTTAGGACTAACCCAAGACATCGCTGATAACTCCCTTAACCTTTCTTATACTGGAACCGAAAAACTGGAAGAAAGACTACAACACCAAACCGATGTATTTCTTCTTTAGTCTTCTTATTTTCCCCAAATTGTCTAGCTGCTTATTTAGGTGTTTTATCAAGATTTTGAATCCAAAACAGACCCAAAAACAACCCCATTAACTCTTTTGAAAGTTCATTGTACCGAGCTGTTACACTATGATATTAGTTGCAGATTTTAGACTACTTCTGCACTAGTTTTTATGGTCTATACATGACTTACACTTCAGGCTAGTCTTTGGGTTTTGGAAACAGCAATGGCTACATACTGCTTATAATACTTATTGGTTGCTCACTTTGGGATAGCAGAAATAAAACGAAGAGCAAGGTATGTTAATGCTGTATACTAATCGTTTGATCCTCTAGATGCGACAGGAAAACGAAATCAAACACTTCAGTTGTTATGACAGCAAAGCCCACACTAATGTTTATTAGATTTTAGTTTGTTTCACAGTGTATAAGAAGAACATCAAGGACCCTGCCACTACTAACACGTTTGTCATTAGTTTCAGAATCTGTTTTTTTTTTTGGATTTCACAACAGTAGGCCTACTCTGCGTATAGTACTTATCACCAGTTTCTTAATTAGGTTCTTTACTTTATATTTGGATTCTGCAACAGCAGAGTACCCTTTCGACTTATGGTGGTTTCTGATTGCTTTACTAACACAATAGGAAAGACAAACAACTTCTGTTATGATAACAACAGAGAAGGAAATATGTTCAAGTATATTACCAGTTGGAGTGTGAATAGTTTTCAGCACTAATTTACCCAAGTTTCCAGCATTGGTTTAGCCAAGCACTCAACACCTAATACTTTGCATTTATCTTGGTTATTCTATGACATTAGTTCACCCTTAAATCAGTTAGTAACCAATTTTTTTCCTAGCCGATTGTGGCACGCTTTATCACTTCTTAACTAGGCATTTAACCACTATTTTTGCCAGAACACTAACCTCACAACAGATAGCATTTCCCAGCTTATGGTTACCAGATTAACCAAATAACTTCACACAGACTTTAACACAATAACAAGCATAGTTTTAAGTATGAAATTAGGTTACAACCTTGGGTTTCTCAGCTGGATTCCTTGGTCTATTTTCACACCTAAACAGAAACAAGTGCCAAGCTCAGTTTTGCTCACAACAAATTTAAATAGCAAGTGTTAGTTGGTAACGTTCCTGGTAGTTTTTACCTTGGTTGGGATTTAGCTCCTCCTCGAATTCCTTTTCAGGTTTGTTTGGTGATTTGGCAAGGAAACCTTGGCATCTGTAATCGGCTATGCACAAGGAGGAGTTTCCAGATAAATTGGTGTCTTTAGTGGAGTAAAAACAGAAGCTAAGGAACATGGCAGTTTTGTGGCCTCACCTTAGATCCGATTTCGGGATAGTAGGAGGGTGGGTCTCTGGATGATTTTTTGGTGCAACTCAAGGACATTTTCCAGAGAATCTCACGCATGCAAAAGGTCGAACAATCAAGGGAGTCAGTACTCACGTTGCGGACATCAAACAGAGGGAATGGAAAAAGTTTAACAGTCAGGGTTCTAGTTTTCTTCTTCATGCTCTTACTTTCGAGAGCTCGAGGAGGGAATCACTTTCCAACTCCCAGAGATCCTTCACACAGGCTTGCGCTGTATCATGTTCTCAGGACCGGTATAACCCTTTACGCCACCTCAAGTATCACTCTCAGACGTTGCATGCGTGAAGGGGAGGAGGAAGAAGGGAGTTAGAGGTTGAAAGTTTTCAGACAGAAGCAAGGCAGTGGAGACGAAGAACTGGTTATCGGTCTGGCTCTGTTGAGACCGTTTGTTCCGGATCGAGAGGCTGCGACGTTCTCTTCAAGCGCATGCATGAAGAGGAATGAAATGCTTCAATTTCAGGCGAGTAAGTGAGGTGTGAACAAACAATAAAGGCGCAAGTATAGGCAAGGCCACGGGGATTTTCGGAAGGGGAAATGCAATCCTGGAACTCAAAGAACACATTGGGAGGAGGAGTGGTCTTGCATGCGTGGGAATTAAGACAGTTGGCTATTTCTTTTTTTTTTCTCTGGATTTTGTACAAAGCGTGAGACAACGTGAGAAGTGCAGAAAGAAGAACTGGGGGGATTCTCAGTCAGGCACATCGATGCGAGAAGGAGGCAGAGGCAACGGTTGGACAACATGGAAAGTGATTTGCATGTAGAGGAAGTGGGTTTCAGTTTGTTGTTATCTTAAATTGGTGGGACTTGCAGAATTCTTAGGTAATTAAATTGTGGTTAGTAAAACTGTAAGGTTTCCGGACATCATAGGAGTGGGGCTGATTTCATTATAGTCTTATAACAGCATTTAGTAATACATGTGTAATTAGCTTGACATTTGAGTCAAGGGATGTAACTTGGTGAGCACAAGTATTTATGTAGTAATGTCACTTGTACATGTTTGTATCCCATAACTTAGTTCGTATGTTATTCCCTCGTAAGATATGTCATTTAGTACCCTCGTTATTTGTCAACGATTACCCGATTTATTTTAATGTGCAAACCACGCTACACTTGTGTCGCATATCCAATATCCCAACCTGAAATAATTTACTTTCGCTTGGTTGTATTGATCAACGTCTAAACCGGCGGGCACAACTGCTAATATTACAATGTGATCCGCTATTACGTTCATGGACCTATGTATGTCCCTTAGTATCATAAGTTATAAATTATAACATGATTATATTAATGTGCCAGTTTACTTAAACACTCCTCGTATATTTGTGGTTTTATGGGGTTCAGTTATTAGGGGTGTTTCAACCTACCCCCCTTAAATAGACTTCAACCCGAAGTCTTGTCTCGTTAATTTATGTTTGTATTCTTGTCACTCACGGGGATCAAGTCCCGAATTGGTTCTCACTAGCCAAAGGATCATGTCCCGCAAATTCCACAGTTCTATTTCACCATTTGTGCTTATAAGCACCACGCCACATTTGTGGCTTGACCAAGTGCCCCATAATATCTCTATGTACCAGTAATATTCATATACGGTACTCATAAATTCATATATTGTACTCATAAACAATCAGGTGAGCTAGTCATTCATTCATAACCACAATGCATCCAACCAATTCATACACAATTCACAGATATAACAACCAAAAACAACACATCAAATGAGCAACAACACAGCCAAAATGTAACGTGCCTACCCCCCTTTAAAATGGATTACGCCCACGTAATCCCCATTATATCATCCTTGAACATTGGTTCAAGATGTTTAAGTCTCAAGGAGCGTTCTAGTTTCCATGCAATGTAGCTCACATTATAATCCCATCGAAGGTCTTAACCATGTTAATGGCTTAGTTTCTTGTATCAAAAGACTTTTATCGGTATTCATACCGATCTACAAACAGATTCAGGTTTAGCCTCTCTGGGTGTAAGGTATTGGTAGATAAGTCACTTGTTAATCTACCGGATGATGTGTGCAACGGTCCACCAGCTTCTACTGTGCGACTCTGATTACCTTAGGGTTTCGTTTTCCCTTTTCTATTATTTACATTGTATTATCTAGCTCCTTCGAACCCTTATCATTCAGGCGTAAAAGGGATCTTGATTGACACTTGGTATTTTAATCTGTATACGGTCTCGGTGGGTTATAATTTGTCTATCTCTTTTCTTTGGAGGTCGGATGTTCATGGTTTTAGTGCGCTTTTAAGCGTCTGATTTGTTCCTTCTGGCTGACCTTCAGGCTTATATTCGTGTATGCTCCGTAGTAATAATTTGAGCTTAGTATCCTTCAATGTTACAAACATGTCATGTTTCTAATTTTAGTATTGTTACCTATTTTATACCTTAAGGTGTACAGCCAAATTAGTCTTTTCCTCTTTTTTGTTAGACAACCTTTATCTTTCACTTCCTATATTAAAAGGTAACTACGGACTTTGCATAGTCGGTTAACCTCAGTTAGTTCTAGTCAAAGGTTACTGAATTGTACATATTATAAGTTTTTACGGTTGTAGCCCACTTACATAAGGTATTGAGTTTCCTTATCACCATCATTAATCTTATGATCGTATCAAGCAGCAGTTTGCCGACTAGTTTTGCTTATTCATAAAGCCTAGTGTCGTTTATGTTCCGCCAGGGACTAAAGTAATTGATTACTACTGGTTACTTATTGCATTTGATTGCAGAAGTATATGTTTTATGTGGTAATTATTAGGTTATTAGTAACATCACCTCTCTTCAAGTCTTCACATATCTGTATACCCATGTGTTTACCCTCCAAGTTCGAATCATATATCAATGATTTTACACTTGTATCATCTCACCATCAACTTCGTTTCCTTGGCAATTTCCTAATCCAGCTTGTAAAATTTCCTACTTGTTTTTAGTAAATGTCATCACTTGAAGGGGGTTTCGAGAATCATCCAACACTGACGTGATCAGCGTAAGTGTTGGACTACCCCTTTACCCCAATTTGTGCTTAGTGTCACTTGACCTGGCCAGGGCCGAGCTCAACCTTGCACGTCCGGTTTAAACGACTAATCAATTTAGCCAATTTTAGTTTTTATCCCATTTGTTCCTAGTCATCTAGTAATCAATTGATGGATTAGTATTAAAATCTAAGCCTTTAGATTAATTGTTCAGATTCTTTAACTGTATATATATATATATACTGTGTGTTATAACCCTCTTGATTTGTATATAGGTTCCCATATTAGTATTCCAATAAGTTTAATGAATACTAGTACATGCATTTATATCCTCCTGGTATTATCAGCTCTTCACATTCTAATCCTCGTACCATATGTAGGTATGTTCATGTTTGTTTCCTATATACATGTGGTCTCATAGACCGGGATCACAATGTTGTCCCTGATGCCTTGAGTCGGTGGTGCCTTGCGGTGATCCAGTCAGTGTCTCGAGCTGAAACTGACTTAGCGGGTCGAATTCGTGAAGCGGCTAAGACTGATCCTTCATACCAGCAAATCTGTGATAAGGTGCGGTTGGGGAAGTCCAAGCGTTTCCACTTGCTCGACGATATGTTGGTCGATGAGCAGAGATGCGTGGTGGTCCCTGCTAGTATAATCCACATAGAGTTATTGTGGGAATTCCAAGATGCAAAATGGACTGGCCATACAGGAACAAAACGAACCTTGGCGTTGATCAAACGAAGCTTCTATTGGCCAAGGATGAAGGTTGATGTGGAGGACTATGTAAGGTCTTGTATGGTATGTCAACAGGACAAGGTTGAAAGGAAGAAGATGGGGGACTCCTCAACCCGCTGCTGTTCCAAACAATCCATGGGAGTCGATTTCTATGGATTTTGTCTCAGGTTTCCCTTCGGTGGAGGGGAAAACTTCTGTCATTGTTGTCGTGGACCGGTTCTCCAAGTATGCTTGTTTATACCAGCACCCTCGAACTGCCCTGCTGACTTAACAGCAAGGTTGTTCCATGCCCTCGTCGTTAAGTACTTTGGACTCCCCCATGATGTAATAAGTGATCGTGATACGAGATTCACGGGACGGTTTTGGGTGACGCTCTTCGGCCTTATGGGCTCTGAGCTGAAGTTCTCTACTGCGAATCATCCACAAACGGATGGCCAAACTGAGAGGGTGAATGCACTCTTGGAGGCATACCTTAGGCATTATGTCACAGGTTCCCAAAAGAACTGGATTCATTTGCTTGATACCGCGCAAATGTGCTATAACCTGCACAAAAGTTTGGCTACTGAGCGAAACCCCTTTGAGTTGGTCATGGGTTGGCAGCCCTTGACCCCGGCCTAAGTTGCGAAGCAGGCGGCCACGGGTGAATGTCCGGCGGCCTATCGGTTCATACACGATCGTCAAGCGATGTTGAAGGTGGCAAGAGAAAGCTTGGAGCTAGCTAAGAACCGAATGAAGAGGTTCGCGGACCAGAAGCGGCGTCTCCTCGAGTTCAAAGTTGGTGACAAAGTGATGCTGAAATTGACGCCTCAAATTCTGAAGCAGATCAAGCGTCCTAGACACAGGGGTTTGGTCCAGCGTTTTGAATTACCATTCGAGGTGATCAGCCGAGTAGGTAACTCCGCCTATCGGTTGGAACTCCCCGAAAGACTGAAAGATTACCCGACTTTCCATGTGAGTTACTTGAAGCCATTCGTTGCGGATGTTGAAAAGGTTCATGTGGAAAGGGCTAGAGCCCCGCCTGCCGTGGTGATGGAATACACGAAGGACGTAGATGAAATCCTTGATCATCGGATACGGGGATGGAGATCGAATTGTTCGACGGAGTCCTGGTCCATTGGAAGGGCGAAGCTAGGGAAGATGCAACTTGGGAAAAGTAAAAAGATTTGTGGCAATTTCAGGATAAGATAAAAATGAACCTAGACGCTTTGCCGGGGACAGCAAATGAATATGTGGGGGTGGTTTCTCTTGCCCCATTTTGTAATGTAGCTTGATTTGGGGGTCATTTGTACTGGATGTAATGATACCAAATGTAATCAAGTTACTTAATGAATAAAAGAAGTAGCCACATCTATTCAGCTGTCCCAATGTTACAATGACTTCAGTCACCCATGTATTACGCCTTTGAGTTCTCTTGCAGGTATGCTAAGGACGAGAGGCCCGTGTTGGACGAAGCATTTAAGCAAAGACCTAGACCCAGGCCGTAAGGCTTGGGGCTAAAAGCACTTGTCAATAGCCTGTGGCGTTAATGACGGATATTGCGATCATGAGGTGGAGCTGACAAGTTGCATGGCACCTTGTTGGCACCCTATCCCTTATACTTATGGCGCGATGGGCGACGCACCAAAGAGACCCGATATAGGGTTAAGACAGGGACGGTTTGGATTAGGGAGGAGACGAGTGTTCAACGTTGCCCACGTTGGAACGCTCCGCCGACGGTCCGGGGATCCCCTCCTTGTGGCAGGCTTTGGGTCAGCTCACTCCTTAGAGTTTGAGTTACCATGGATCCAGCTTGGTGTTGGATTCCATTGTTGGATAGTTGCTTGGGAGTTGATGCCTCTGGACCTGGGCCTGGGTCCTAGGGACGATGTTGATTAAACAATCGGGACCTAGCCCCACTAGTCCCGAAGTCTAGCGCCGGGATAAGTGAGTCGGTGTTGAGACCTCGTCGTTGGGTGGTTAAAGTCCACTCCTAGTCCCTGTCTGGCTATGGTGATGGCTATCTTGAGGCACGGGCCTTGCCCTGCCCGGGATAGGCATTGATAAGGCTGGTCGGGCCTTGTGCCCGACGCCGGTGATGTTAACCTTGTCAACTTGCATGCTTGCTTGCTTGTGTTCTTGTGAATGCTTGTCTGTGTGCTTGCGTGTTTGTGTGATCAGTGGAATGTTTGTCTTGTGATGTCTTGTCGCGAGAAAATTTTCCATTTTAGAGGTTGCGCATTACAATTTTGGTATCAGAGCTAAGGGTCATTTCATTACTTGTGCAGGTTTGACTTTTAACTGTCCACCCAACGTGTGAGAGCCGAAGTGACCCCGTGAAGAGTTAGTGCCCACATTGACTCAAACTGCACAAGAAGATGGCCAATGGAAGTAAGGCTAGTTCTCGGACCGTTACTCTTGCCAGCGACATGGACCTCGTGAAGTGAGTCCTCGGGATTCATGGACGTGATCCTCAGTCTCTGGAGGCGAACACCAATGTCTTGGGCTCTCTTGAGAGCTTGACGGCGGGGGCTTCTAGGATGGAGGGTTTAATCATGGCCCTAGGTGACTCGATACGTCGAATGGAATCGAGTCAAGATGCATCTCGGAGGGTTACTTCTGCTCGAGAAGGCCCTAGCGGGGTAAATCCTGAACAAGATCCAGTCCGACAAAAAGAGGCGTCTCGTGAAGATCGGCTGGAAAGAGAGAACATTGAGCTTAAAGCTTTACTCCATAAGCACTTAGGAGCTCCTGAGAAGGGTGAGATTCGCAATCCAACGCCGTATCTGGGTGACCGGGATTCTGAGCTGTTGGAGAGCTTCCTCTATGACATGGAAGAATGGTTTGAGGCAAAGGCAACTCTGAGGATCGGAAGTTCACCGTCATGAAGACTTATATTGACGGTCACACGAAGAAATGGTTGAGGACAAAACTTGATCACGACCGCGCGAATGGCTTGCCTGTCATGAGCACTTGGGGTGAACTCAAGGAGGCCCTCAAGGCTCAATTCTTTCCGCAAGATACTGATTGGCGAGCTCGAAACCGTCTTATGGCTCTAACGCAGACGGGGTCCATTCGTGACTATATTGCGGAGTTCAACTCAATCATGAGCGACTTACCCGACATGCACGAGAAATGTAGGGTCTATCATTTCCAACGAGGACTGGAGTTGTGGGTCCAGAATGAACTCCGAAGAAAGTCGATGACCATTGTCCAGCAATCTATCCTGGCTGCGGAGGGATTGAACGACTTTAGGGTGGAGTCACCTGCTTGCAAGGTGAATGCGCCTAGCCAGAAGGATGGCGCCGCCAAGCCAGGAAGGAAGCGGAAGCGAAGGAACTCTGGGAAGAAGTCCTCTGAAGAGGTGGGTAACTCCTACACTCGTGGTCTACATTCCCTTTGTTTCTTGTCCTCCTATTCCTCTTGTATCTAATGTTGCTTCTTACCCTCTGCGTGAAACCAGGTTGCCTCGAACCCTAGCCCCTCTGGGGTGAAGGCCTCCAAGCCGAAAGGGAAAAAGGGAAGAATAGCTTGTTTCTTCTGTGGTGGAAACCATTATGCGACCGTGTGCCCGAAAAAGGCGAGTGTGGCTGCGGCCACACTCTATGGCCCATTGGTTGAGGGAGTTCAGACGGAGCTACAACAGAAGTCAACTGATTTGATGCCCATGAAATTCGCGGGGTCGATTTTGGCTCCGTCAAAGGTATGTGGCTTAGAGCTTTCTGCTTCTAGCCTACATCCTCGTTTGCTCTACATTTCTGTGAGGGTTAACCAAAAGCATCTTATTACTGCTATGGTTGACACAGGAGCCACCGAGAATTATCTAGATCTCGGCGCCTCCAAGGTGCTGGGACTTTTGCTGACCCCAAACCAGTCTGCAGCAACATCGGCAAATCGTGGAGTAATGGTTGTTCACGGTAGCTGCAGAGTGTACATAGAAGTGGGCAAATGGTTCGGGGATCAGACTTTTGATGTGATGGATATGCCCGACTTTCCAATGATTTTGGGAAGCCCGTTCAGCGGCCAGGGCCGAGCCAAGGGTGCACCCCCGAGGCATTTTGGTGGCTGATGAGCGTTGCCCTTGTTTTGTTGATGCGGTCCCAGCTGTGAGTACTCCCTCACGAAGCTGCCCAAAAGGTTTTAGGGACCTGCTCGGTTCCAAAGCAAAATATAGAAGGTGTTTGGCGATTCTCGCCGTGGTGCGGCAGGAGAAACCTTCAGTTGCGGAAGCCATTCCAGCAGAAATGCAGGACTTGCTCTTTGAGAATGTGGATCTGATGCCCCCAGAGTTGCCTCCGGGACTACCCCCACGACGTCCCATCGACCATCGCATCGAGCTGGTTCCTGGTGCAGTGCCCCCTACCCAGGCTCCTTACCATATGTCGCTGATGGAGCTGAATGAATTGAGAACTCAGTTGACTGAGCTCCTAGAAACGGGGAAAATCCATCCATCTCGGGCACCTTATGGGTCTCTGCGGCTGTGTATTGACTATCGGGCACTGAATAAGGTGACGGTGAAGAACAAGTACCCGATTCCTCGTCAGGATGACCTGTTCAACCGTCTCTTTAAGGCCACATTCTTCACCAAGCTAGATTTGCGCTCGGCTACTGACGGTCGGATAGCAGTAGGAGATTAGGGAAAGACAACTTGTGTAACCGTTATGGTTCCTTTGAATTTTTAGTGATGCCTTTCGGGTTATGTAACGCTCCGACGACTTTTTGTAATCTAATGAATGATGTTTTATTCGGGTATATCGATGATTTTGTGGTTGTCTATCTTGGATGATATTTTATATATAGCAATAAGCTCCATGACCACTTGCGCCATGTGAAACTGGTGTTTGATAGACTTCGTGAGCATCAACTTTATATCAAGAAAGAAAAGTGTTCCTTTGCCAACAAGTATCACTTTTCTCGGTCATGTTCTCCAAGGGGCCATCTGATGGATGCCTCTAAGGTTTCGACTATCCTTGATTGGCCTGCACCCAATGATGTCTCTGAGTTACATTCTTTCCTTGGACTAGCGAATATTATCGTCGGATCATCGAGGGATACGCTGACAAGGTGGCGCCCTTGAGTGATTTGTTGAAGAAGGAAAAATCATGGGTATTGTTGAAGGAGCAGCAAGATGCATTTGAACGGTTAAAGAGGGCTATCTCTTCTGATCCGGTGTTGAAGCTCCCGGAGGTTGACAAACCATTTGAGGTGCACACTGACGCTTCCGGCAGAGCGATTGGGGGTCTTGGTTCAAGATGGGCCCATGCGCGTTTGAGAGTCGTAAGCTAAAAGATCCTGAAACGCGCTACGCTCATGAGAAAGAGATGTTGGCGGTAGTTCATTGCCTCGCGATTTGGAGGCATTATCTGCTGGGACTAAGTTTTTCGTGGTAACGGACAACGTAGCCAACACATATTGTACGACCCGAAGAAGCTACTCACCCAAGCAGGCTCGTTGGCAAGAATTTCTTGGTGAATTCGACTTGAATGGATTCATAGACCGAGATCGCACAATGTTGTCCCTGATGACTTGAGTCGGCGGTGCCTTGCGGTGATCCAGTCAGTGTCTCGAGCTGAAACTAACTGACTTAGCGGGTCGAATTCGTGAAGCGCTAAGACTGATCCTTAATACCAACAATCTGTGTAAGGTGGCGGTTGGGGAAGTCAAGCGTTTCCACCTGCTCGACGATATGTTGGTCGATGCAGAGATGTGTGGTGTCTCTGCTGGTAGAATCCACATAGAGTTATTGCGGGAATTCCATGATGCAAATGGGCTGGCCATGCAGGAACAAAACTAACCTTGACGTTGATCAAACGAAGCTTCTATTGGCCAAGGATGAAGGTTGATGTGGAGGACTATGTAAGGTCTTGTTTGGTATGTCAACAGGACAAGGTTTGAAAGGAAGAATACAACGGGACTCCTCAACCCGCTGCCTGTTCCAAACAATCATGGAGTCGATTTCTATGGATTTTGTCTCAGGTTTCCCTTCGGTGGAGGGGAAAACTTCTGTCCTTGTTGTCGTGGACCGGTCTCCAAGTATGCTGTGTTTATACCAGCACCCTCAAACTGCCCTGCTGACTTAACAACAAGGTTGTTCCATGCCCACGTCGTTAAGTACTTTGGACTCCCCCGTGATGTAATAGTGATTGCGATACGAGATTCACGGACGGTTTTTGGGTGACGCTCTTCGGCCTTATGGGCTCTGACTGAAGTTCTTTACTCGAATCATCCACAGACGGATGGCCAAACGAGAGGGTCAATGCACTCTTGGAGGAATACCTTAGGCTTATGTCACAGGTTCCCAAAGAACTGGATTCATTTGCTTGATAACCCAGCACAAATGTGCTATAACCTACACAAAAGTTCAGCTACTGAGCGAAGCCCCTTTGAGTTGGTCATGGGTTGGCAGCCCTTAACCCCGACCGAAGTTGCGAAGCAGGCGGCCACGGGTTGAATGTCCGCGGCCTATCGTTCGTACAGAACATCAAGCGATGTTGAAGGCGGCAAGAGAACTTGGAGCTACCTAAGAACCGAATGAAGATGTTCGCGGACCAGAAGCGGCATCCCTCGAGTTCAAAGTTGGTGACAAAGTGATGCTGAAATTGACGCCTCAGATTCTGAAGCAGATCAAGCGTCCTAGACACAGGGGTTTGGTCCAGCGTTTTGACGGACCATTTGAGGTGATCCGCCGAGTAGGTAACTCCGCCTATCGGTTGGAACTCCTGAAAGACTGAAAGCTCACCCGACTTTTCCATGTGAGTTACTTGAAGCCATTCATTGGCGGATGTCGAAAGGTTCATGTGGAAAGGGCTAGAGCCCCGCTGCCTGTGATGGAATACACGAAGGACGTAGATGAAATCCTTGATCATCGGATGCGGGCATGATTGAGTTGAACTCCGCAATATAGTCACGAATGGACCCCGTCTGCTTTAGAGCCATAAGACGGTTTCGAGCTCGCCAATCAGTATCTTGCGGAAAGAATTGAGCCTTGAGGGCCTCCTTGAGTTCACCCCAAGTGCTCATGACAGGCAAGCCATTCGCGCGCGGTCGTGATCAAGTTTTTCCAAACCATTTCTTCGTGTGACCTCAATATAAGTCTTTGCGACGGTGAACTTCCAATCCTCAGAAGTTGCCTCTGCCTCAAACCATTCTTCCATGTCTAGAGGAAGTTCTCCAATAGCTCAGAATCCCGGTCACCCAGATACGGCGTTGGATTGCGAATCTCACCCTTCCCAGGACTCCCAAGTGCTTATGGAGTAAAGCTTTAAGCTTAAGGTTCTCATTTTCCACCGCCGCTCTTCACGAGACGCTCTTCGGACTGATCTTGTTCAGAGATTTACCCCCGCTAGGGCCTTCTCGAGCAGAAGTAACCCTCCGAGACGCATCTTGACTCGATTCCATTCGACGTATCGAGTCACCTAGGGCCATGATTAAACCCTTCATCCTAGAAGCCCCCCCGCCGTCAAGCTCTCCAAGAGCCCAAGACATTGGTGTTCGCCTCCAGAGACTGAGGATCACTCCATGAATCCCGAGGACTCGCTTCATGAGGTCCATGTCGCTGGCAAGAGCAGCGGTCCGAGAACTAGCCTTACTTCCAGTGGCCATCTTCTTGTGCAGTTAAAATCCAGAACTTCTTACACAAACTAAAATCCTAGAAATCAGAAACTGATAGAATGCAGAAGAAACTGAAACAGAAACCGATAACTTCTCTCATCTGATTTCTGTTCTTTGTTTACCCTCTTGTGAGCCTCGATTTAAACCCTACCCTATGTTGATTAAAGCTGATTAGGATCTAACCGGGTTCTAGGTCCACTTATAACCTAAGATTAATAACTATGTCATAAAACATAATTATTAAAACCTAAGCTAGCTCACTGGAACCTATTATGAGTCGCCACCTAATTTTAACCTAGATCAAATTAGGAAAGGAGAGTTCGGGTTCGGGGGCTTGATATTCGACTTAAAAAGGGTTCAATTACTTTCATTACCCTTCCTAGGTCGCTTTTCCTCTACTTGGTTTATTTACGGCTTATTACGAGTCGTTTTAACCTAAGTGCGCGAGCTTCTGTTTTTTTTTGTTTTTTGGGCATTTTTTGACAGAAAATTAAAGTGAAATTAAAAGCTACCTAAACTAGGGTTTCGGAGGCAGAATTAGGTCAAATTTTGCTTACGTCCGTAGCCACGGACCAAAGGTCCGAGACCACGGACCCCAGTTAACCTAAATATACAGAAAAGTCAAAATTGAAGGAAAACAAAAATTTGCAAAGTCCGGGGCCACGGACAGGCTGTCCGTGGGCCCGGACATTGTTAGAAAAACCTAAGTTTTGAATTTTTAAAATCCCGCCGCCGTCCGTTGGTGTCCGTGGTCTCGGACAACGCGTCCGAGGTCCCGACCATAGGTCCGAGGTCACGGACCACCCACGGACAGGGGTTTTCAGAAGGTTCCCGAGGGCGTTTTGAGCTCAAATTTTATGGGTGTGTAGCCTGAAGGATGTACAAGATGTTAGTGATTTAAAGTTCTCAGTTTGAATTCGAATTAAGCACAAAACTTGGTGAACAAGTTATTGGACAGAAGCTTAATCAAACAGCAGTACAGAAGCGTAAAAGGTTAGTTTGAACCCAAAATTTGACAGAGAGTTAATAAGGTCGTGGGGAATCCGAAAAGTTGGATTGTAACCTGTTTTACCTTCGAATTCAAGATGATTCTTCACGTTGGGATTCTTCGGAAGCTCCGATGATGCCGGTTCCGGATTGAGTTCGACCCGGGCTTCTGGTTGTTGATTGTTGATGATGTTCTTCACGTTTTGGAGGTGGTTTGGTTGATGTTTGATGATTGTTGATGTGTTGGTTGAAAAGTGTGTTCAGGTGGTGATTTCGAGAGATTTTTGTGATTTTTTGGTGCTTGGATGTGTAAAAACGTGAGGGGAATGAGACGGCTAGGTTTTCTGGTTGCTTAGGGTTCTTGAGGTTCTCCTTTGATCATGGGATAAGGTTCCTTATATAGACTTCCTTAAAGATAGAAAAATCCGGTAAAAACCGAGATTTACCGACGTTTTAGCTCAAGGGCTTCCAAAAGGAATTTGATTATGAAATTTCACACATGGGTAAAGGATGATAATTCTGATTTTCTAAAGTGAGATCGAATTTTTTGGGTATTGGAATATTTTTAAATTCAATTTCTCGTCAGATTCAATCAGAAATTGCTAGAAAATTATTGGAAATTCGAAAAATCAAAATTCCAACGCCATTATGCTTAAATGATCATCATCCTATATCATGGGTTAAAATATCAAAGCATTTCAAGTTGATTTGACCCTTATTTGGAGGAGAGAGAAAGCCTATAGGGGGCTTAGGAGCCTTGAAAAATTACGAAAATGCCCCTGGAGACTAAGCTGTCCCTAGTACTCTGAAATGTGCCGATCGAACTGGGAACCCTTGCTACTAGCCTATTAGTAGAGACTCTCCCCCGGGGGGTTGAAATTTTGGGTATAACAGATTGCCCCCCGTCAACTAGACTTTGTAATGGAAATGAAAAGGCTAGTTGATGCTTGAGTGATACCCCAAAATTTTGGATCTTAAAAGGCCCCTCGTGCAACTGAAATCCGACAAGTTGTGTCGAGCTATTCTAAGGCGCTGACTACCTATGAGTAAAGTGGAAGGGTGTCGAGTGGTTCTAAGGCGTCGACCACCTAAAGGTAATGATGAAGTAATGTCAGACTATTCTAAGGCGTCGACTACCTATAAGGATGATATGATGTCAAGCTATTCTAAGGCGTTGACTACCTATAAGATGATATGCTGTCGAGCTATTCTAAGGCGCTGACTACCTAAAGTGATGATATGCTGTCGATGCTAGCTATTCTAAGGCGCTGACTACCTAAAGTGATGAAAATGATGTCAAGCTATTCTAAGGCGTTGACTACCTAAAATGTGGAAATGAGATAATGTCAAGCGATTCTAAGGCGTTGACAACCTAAAAGGATGATGATGTCAAACTATTCTAAGGCGTTGACTACCTTTAAATGGAATGAAGTACGCCGAGCATTCTAAGGTGTCGGGAACCTGAAAGCGAATGAAATACGCCGAGCATTATAAGGTGTCGGGAACCTGGAATGCGCCGAGCATTATAAGGTGTCGGGAACCTGGAATGCGCCGAGCATTATAAGGTGTCGGGAACCTGGAATGCGCCGAGCATTATAAGGTGTCGGGAACCTGGAATGCGCCGAGCATTATAAGGTGTCGGGAACCTGGAATACGCCGAGCATTATAAGGTGTCGGGAACCTGAAGTTGAATAGATTACGCCGAGCATTATAAGGTGTCGGGAACCTGGAATTGAGAAGAGATGTAATGAGGTTGATGTGATGTGTGCCTAAATTGACGAATGTAAAGTAGGACCTATGGGTGCCTAAGTGGAATGGTAGGAAATTGGGTTCACGACGAGCCTGAGGTTGAGTTCATCTATTCTGGTGAATCTGAATCTTTGGCTGAGAATCTGCATCTCTGAAGAATTTGTACCTTCGGCTGAGAATCTGTATCCCTGAAGAATCTGCACCTTCGGCTGAGAATCTGCATCTCTGAAGAACTGTACCTTCAGCTGAGAATCTGTATCTCTGGTCTATGATGAGGAGTTTCGTACAGACGGATGCAAGGTAAACTTTATGCAAATGATCATGATGAAAGTTGATTATGAAAGTGCCAAACGTGGCAAATGATATGCATGTCAAAATACAATCAAAGTGTATGTAGGAAACTTGTCCAAAACAAGAAATCGTTGGAAAATGTGCCAAACATGGCAACATTAAGGGTCAAAAATTGTCCAAAGCAAGACATTGCTAGAAAGTGTGCCAAATGTGGCCATGATGAGGTTTATGAAACCGAAGTGTTTGAGGGAAAGTTGTTCAAGACAAGAAATTGTTGAAAGAGGTGCCAAATGTGGCAGTGTTTGAAGAAAATTCTGTTTAGTGAAAAGGAAAGTGAATTATCATTTCCTAACTATAGACTTCGGACTTGTAATTTATCTCCTACGAGATGAACATGCCGCCGGTGGGGTATGGTGTATGATGTGAAGGTAAGGGCTTATGTGGGCCTGTGGTGTTTGATGTGCAGGTAAGGGCTTATGTGGGCCTGTGTAGTGGTGGTGTGGAGGTAAGGGCTTATGTGGGCCTGTGTGGTGTATGAAGTGAAGGTAAGGGCTTATGTGGGCCTGAGGTGTTTGATGTGCAGGTAAGGGCTTATGTGGGCCTGTGTAGTGGTGGTGTGGAGGTAAGGGCTTATGTGGGCCTGTGTGGTGTATGAAGTGAAGGTAAGGGCTTATGTGGGCCTGAGGTGTTTGATGTGGTGGTAAGGGCTTATGTGTGCCTGTGGTGGGATGGTGGTGGTGATGTTTGGGCTTTGGGTTCCAATTGGTGTTGTCATAGCAATTGTTGGAACCAACAATTGCCCCCGGTATTTTTCCCTTAAGACAATCTGAGCTAGAGTTCATGGCAATCGATCGTTCCGATCGATTGCCCCCAGTATTTCTTTGATCAAACGTGCGAACGAGTCTCGTCCTCACAGGGTCAAGGCTTATGTTCTGATTTGGTGCTTCCTAACCTACACTCGACGTGTTTGGTGTTTACACTCATTTCTCACTTACGGTCACAACTTCTAGACCATTGAATTTGATATTTGATGAATTTACGCATTCGATCTGTTACTTTCACGTGATTGGATACACAACTATCAAGTCGGAAGTCTTTAAAGCTTATAACATGGCCATGGGGTGTGATGAAAGACAACGGGACCATGGAGGGATATTTCAGGTATGTGGAGCTATAAGGGTGACCAAAGCTGCAACTTTCACCCTCTCTCGGACTCGTCTTCTTTGCCTTGAAGTCGTTTGGCTACTTCGTGATGACTTCGCTTATGAGCTTGGAACTTAGAACTTTTGGGTTGTTCCTTGCGCCTTCCGTCTCTTTCTCACTGTTTGGATTACTTCGAGGTTTCCGGTTTGCTTTGCATCTCTTTTCCTCCGGGGTTCTTGTGTTTTCCGGCCCTTTTGAACTTTGAGCGCTTTTTTGATGTTAGCGCATTTGAATCCTGTGCCCACTTTGGGGCCATTTTTGCGGACCATCACTCCGTCATGCTGGTAGCAGTTCTGTTTTGGACTTGTGGAGGAGTTGCTGTTCGGAAGGGCTCCTTGCATCCTTTGGTCACCGGGCGGGTATCACCATTGGCTGGCTTATTCTGTGGAGTTTGTAGTGTTGTAAAAGAGGTCATATATCAAAAGCTCAGGGGGTGCCTAGGGTGTGATGTCAGGGTTCACAAGCTTTTGGATGTGTGGTGCTGTACCTAGGTGCTTCGTCATCCCTAATAGTTGTGTATCCTTTCTTTGTTACTTTTCGCAGGTCTAAGAGTAAATTTACAAATTATCTCCCTCAGTCGGAGTTATGCCGTTTACCTCACCTTTGAATGTGGTCTCACCGGAGTCGTGTAAAAATGACACACTCGTTCACTCATGGTTTTTCCGCTCAAGACACTCTCGCGAGATTTTCACTTGGAAACTCATTCGCACATTTAAATGAAAGATGACGAACTTCAACTTAGATTGCCCCCAGTATTGATTTGGGGTTTATGACAACAATTTGGAAAGATGTGGATTTGGAACCGCTTCGTGGGTTGTTTTGGATGTTTTGGGGTGAGTTGTGATGCTTAGCGTGGCATGTTCAACAAGAAATAAATCGTTCAGTTCTATAGTCGGGAAATGATTATTCCGTGATCCTTTTCCCTGAAAAGCATTTTTTGTTTGTTTTTGTTTGATGAATGGAAAATGGTTTGTACAGGAATTGTGAAAATGGAACTATGATTTTATTTATGAATCATGTGATAATGTTGGAAATTACAGACTTAGAGAAACTACCGAAAATGGTAAAGGAAACTAACTACTACAAACATTGGAAAAACATAAAAAAAAAAGACTAGTAAAGAGAGGAAATCGAAGAAAACACTTGAAGACAGCAGTCTCTGATGGTGCTTTACATGGGATTCCTACTCGGGGAGTTGAAAACCTTGATTGATAAGATCTTGGATGTGCTGCTTCAGAATTTTGCAGTTGTCGGTGTCATGACCGGGAAGCTGGTGATACTGACAATACTGGTTCAGATTCCTTCCTTTTTGAGGGTCTCTTTGTCGAGGGGTGAGAGGTTGCAGCATGTTTCGTTCCTGGAGTCTTTCAAAAGCCTGGCTCAATGGTTGACCGATGTTTGTGAACTCTTTCTGACGGGAGCTCTTTCGGGATGATTCCATTGCCCTAACGATTTGTCCTGGTCCTTTTATCTGTCGAACGGTTGTTACCTCATGCTGCCTAGTTCTCTTTCGGGTGCCACTTTGGATACAGGCTGCTGTCCTCGAGCCATTCCCGGTTTTTTTTGAGTTCCCAAGTTTTAACTCCCCTTGGTGAATCATTTCTTCTAGGACATCAACTTGTCCCATCAGCATGTCGAAGCTAGGAAAGTATGTGAATTTCAGCTCGTCACTGTATTGCTTCTGCATATTTTTAATTACCATTCGGATTTGCTCTTGTTCGTCCATCTGTGTGAGCATTGCGGCTGCCTTCATCCTCCAACGCTTGACAAAATTAGACATTGATTCACCTTCTGTTTGTTGTGTGCTTGCAAGATCAGCCCTGGTGACTCCAAAACTTCTAGCGTACTCAAAATGATGCAGAAAAGCTTCACATACCTCCTCGTAGGTCTTGGTATTTATCCTTTGAGTTATGTACCAATGCTGAGGGGTCTCGTCAAGATAGTGAGCAAATACCTTGGCCTTCTGCATGTCGTTTAGTGAAAGGATGGACATTTCCCTATCGAACATTGCCAAATGAAGTTGTGGGTCGGAGGAACCTTTGTATAGAGGAAGTGTTGGCAATTTCAACCTTGGAGGGAGGTCAACCTTGGGATATAATCCAGTGGAAAAGTAGTCAAAACCGGCTGGCTTGTTGGCCCTCTCCATTCGCTCAATCTTTTTCAGCATCCCATTGAATTCTTCGGCTATCTGGACACCCATGTTGATTGGATTTCCTCCCCCTGCCATACTTGAGATTTGGGCTTATCTGTTGGAAAACAAAGCGACCTAAGCTAAAATTCTAGGCCGCAAAGAAGTCTTAGGCTAAAACTTGTTTGGGCTGCAAGAAAAGCATGTGAGCTGGAATGTTTTGAAGATTGTGGGTTGGCATTGAGGCCCGAAATGAGTTGGAAGAGAGGCACATGAGCCGGAATGATTCATGAGCTGTGAACTGGTGCCTAGACTGAAATGTTTGAAGAAAGTGGCTCTTGAGCCGGAATGTTTTGAGAATTGGGCGCTTGGGCCAGAATGTATTTGGGCTAGAAGTAAAGTGCATGAGCCAAATGATTTCTAAACTGTGATCTTGATGTGAATTGGAACCTGGGCCAAGTAATTCTGATTGGGCCTAGAAGATGATACCTATATCTAGGACTTTGGGCCAAAGCCCAAGTGGAAAGTCTTCCTGGACTAGAATAAACCTTGAAATGGAAAGGCCTGATGGATTTTCATGAACTGCTTGAGGTGGATTTGTTTTTCATGGGCGTAGAACTAAATGGATAATTCGAATTGGGCCAGAAGAAAAATCACCTAAGTCTAAGCTTTTTGGGCCGAAGCCCGAATGACTCACATATTAAACCAAACAGGACCTCTGGGTCGCAAACAAATAGAACCGCCAATTCGGGCTGGGCTAGGTTAATGTAGGAGAAGTTCCTATCAATCTGTAGGCTGAGTAATGGGCCGATCGTACAAGCAAACAAGGCCCACACAAATTCAACATGTCCTCACTAGACGTTTAAATCCAAACGGGTATGGATCGATCCGGAGAGGTGCTTGGGGCATGGGCCCAGGTCACCTCAAAGGAATAGGGCTTGCACGCTATTCTCTTTGGCCTTCCCCACTTTTTTCACATCACCTGAAGGTGTGTGTCTACGGTCGGGTCTTTGACTGACCAAACAATGGGCTAGGTAAGGACACTTGCCAGGAAAACGCTTGGGGCTAAGGCCCAGGTATTAAGGGGATGTGGTTAGACGACATCCTCCTCTTTTCCCCCGCTTATTCACATCACCTAAAAGGTGTGAGTCCCTGACAGGGGACCCTAGGTGGGTCCCGGGGTGAAACTGGTTTGTGTGGACCCTCGCTCTCATATGATGCAAGGGTGCAAAAATTGAAGTGCGCACGAAAGTGAACAAACAGAGTAAATAAAGCCATAAATAAACATTTTCAAGTTAAGCCCTCTTTCTTAAAATTAAACAAGTTAAAATTAAGAAGTTGTCCCCAGCGGAGTCGCCAGTCTGTGAGCCTCGATTTTAAACCCTATCCTATGTTGATTAAAGCTGATTAGGATCTAACCGGGTTCTAGGTCCACTTATAACCTAAGATTAATAACTATGTCATAAAACAATAATTATTAAAACCTAAGCTAGCTCACTGGAACCTATTATGAGTCGCCACCTAATTTTAACCTAGATCAAATTAGGAAAGGAGAGTTCGGGTTCGGGGGCTTGATATTCGACTTAAAAAGGGTTCAATTACTTTCATTACCCTTCCTAGGTCGCTTTTCCTCTACTTGGTTTATTTACGGCTTATTACGAGTCGTTTTAACCTAAGTGCGCGAGCTTCTGTTTTTTTTGTGTTTTTGGCATTTTTGACAGAAAATTAAAGTGAAATTAAAAGCTACCTAAACTAGGGTTTCGGAGGCAGAATTAGGTCAATTTTGCTTACGTCCGTAGCCACGGACCAAAGGTCCGAGACCACGGACCCCAGTTAACCTAAATATACAGAAAAGTCAAAATTGAAGGAAAACAAAAATTTGCAAAGTCCGGGGCCACGACAGGCTGTCCGTGGGCCCGGACATTGTTAGAAAAACCTAAGTTTTGAATTTTTAAAATCCCGCCGCCGTCCGTTGGTGTCCGTGGTCTCGGACAACGCGTCCGAGGTCCCGGACCATAGGTCCGAGGTCACGGACCACCCACGGACAGGGGTTTTCAGAAGGTTCCCGAGGGCGTTTTGAGCTCAAATTTTATGGGTGTGTAGCCTGAAGGATGTACAAGATGTTAGTGATTTAAAGTTCTCAGTTTGAATTCGAATTAAGCACAAAACTTGGTGAACAAGTTATTGGAAAGAAGCTTAATCAAACAGCAGTACAGAAGCGTAAAAAGGTTAGTTTGAACCCAAAATTTGACAGAGAGTTAATAAGGTCGTGGGGAATCAGAAAAGTTGGATTGTAACCTGTTTTACCTTCGAATTCAAGATGATTCTTCACGTTGGGATTCTTCGGAAGCTCCGATGATGCCGGTTCCGGATTGAGTTCGACCCGGGCTTCTGGTTGTTGATTGTTGATGATGTTCTTCACGTTTTGGAGGTGGTTTGGTTGATGTTTGATGATTGTTGATGTGTTAGGAGTTGAAAAGTGTGTTCAGGTGGTGATTTCGAGAGATTTTTGATGTGATTTTGGTGCTTGGATGTGTAAAAACGTGAGGGGAATGAGACGGCTAGGTTTTCTGGTTGCTTAGGGTTCTTGAGGTTCTCCTTTGATCATGGGATAAGGTTCCTTATATAGACTTCCTTAAAGATAGAAAAATCCGGTAAAAACCGAGATTTACCGACGTTTTAGCTCAAGGGCTTCCAAAAGGAATTTGATTATGAAATTTCACACATGGGTAAAGGATGATAATTCTGATTTTTCTAAAGTGAGATCGAATTTTTTGGGTATTGGAATATTTTTAAATTCAATTTCTCGTCAGATTCAATCAGAAATTGCTAGAAAATTATTGGAAATTCGAAAAATCAAAATTCCAACGCCATTATGCTTAAAATGTCATCCTCTATCATGGGTTAAAATATCAAAGCATTTCAAGTTGATTTGACCCTTATTTGGAGGAGAGAGAAAGCCTATAGGGGGCTTAGGAGCCTTGAAAAATTACGAAAATGCCCCTGGAGATGACTAAGCTGTCCCTAGTACTCTGAAATGTGCCGATCGAACTGGGAACCCTTGCTACTAGCCTATTAGTAGAGACTCTCCCCCGGGGGGTTGAAATTTTGGGTATAACACCTCTGGTTTTCAATTCTCCCCAACTTTTTAGGCACTATCAACGGAATCTCACCAATGAGAGAATAATAATTACCGGCAACTTGGGTCGACATGCTACGCAGTCGATATAACCCCACCATACCAGTAAGAAGGAAAGCACTACGAGTGCAATGAGAGGACAAGAGAAGCGACAGAAACACCGAACAACAGTCCAAGGGAGCAATAACAGTGGGATAATACCGCGCAAGAGCATAGGGACTACCTAAAAGTCAATTATGCAGTGGATAACTCTGAACCTACAAAAAAAGGGGTTGCAAAGACCTAACTGCAATAGTTCAGACGACTACGAATGTATATGCAAGTCATACTCCAAGATAGGACTACGACATAGTGCCTAAGGAGAGTCAATACTCGATAACCTCGATGAAGGTGTGGAAATGAGAGTGAAAACCAAGGATAAAGTGAAAAAAGGGGTCCCCTCAGAAAGAGGAATACCCTGATAAGTAATTATACAATTAAAAGCAGTCAAGAAGCTGCTCAGATAATCAATTAACCAAAGCCAAAAAGGGCAAAGAAGGAGTCCCATGGTTTACCACCTACGTGGAGTTTAGGGGAATGTACCATTGCCGACGTACACAGTACCGATAGCCCATCTTGCATGGCGCACTTGCCTTGGCAAGTGCCGCCGCAATGAAGCTTTATAGGAAGCCGTGAAGACCAAATGGTAAAACAAAAACCCACGGATATAATACATATTAACACCGGATTACAAATCCTTAATACTGAAGTGTGAACTATCGGGAGGGCCTGACGGCCTGACCATGACAACTAAATCAATACACCAGTCAGCAGGGAGCTGGACTTGGTCAGGAAACTAAACGACGTGAGCATCAGCAACAAACAACCGACACTATAGGTAAGAACATCAACCCAAAACCAAGCCTAACCTTGAATGGAGGAACTGAAGAGATTACTCAACAATGCGAGAGGACCAAATGTAAGTAATAACCTACAAGAAAGGTATTACAACATACAATGAAGATGGAAGACATAACAACTTTCAATAAAAACGGGATGAACTCCCAGAATAATACCATTAACAGAATCAGAGAAAGAAAATTTAAGCAATGACCTACCTAGGATCAAAGATGTGCAATCACAAAAGAGAGAACCTCAAAAGGACTACACCATAGAGTTGGTATAGTTGAACAGAAAAAGACCCACAAACGATGGTTAGTAATGCTTACCTAACTCATTAACACCCAAGTATGATTAGTCATTAACGGGTGGCGTAGTCAACGAAAGTTGAACAAAGTATTGACATGATAGCACATGATAGCCAGGGTGAATATCCGACTTAGACACCGGAAGGCAGAGGCCTAATGAAAACAAATTCTTGATTGCTAAAAGATGCAAATCTATGAGAGCGAAGGTATTGTCACAGACACTGATTAACATCGGATTACCTAAGCGAACTTTTACAGCAGAAAGCGAGATACAACAACTTATTGTGAAACCCAAATGTACATCCAATGATGTGACCTAACATTGACAGAGTTCAGAGAACAAGAGAATTACGTGGATAACCTACAGATGATTAAGAATACAACAGTGAACCGAACACCGGCTATCACTTGAGACTAATCAAGCGTTAAGGGCCTACGAGCCAAGGATGTTAAATACATCAGAGATCGAGGCGCAGGAAAGCATAAAAAGGCTTATCTAGGCCATGAATGAACTACAACTCGTACATACGAGTGGTTATAGAAAACCTATACTAAATTGAGGAAGAATTGCCAGGAAAGGGCACCAATGAGAATGTTGAGATAGTGCTATTGATAGGGGTGGAGAACGAACCATTCCTTTTAGAGTGGGGATACCTCTCCTTGTTGTGAGGCCATGAGTGGGAATAAACCCCTCAATTCGATCCCACGATCCTACAATTTTACGATCCAAATTCATAGTTACGATCCGGATCGCAGGTAGGATCAGAGCCATGTATGATCGTCAAAGGATCACGATTCCATTGCACGATCCTACGATCCTACACTCTAGATCCGTAGTACGATCCTACGATCCCATCAATCCCAACTTTGTTTACAGTTTATCTTTTTCATATCAATGTGAATTATATCTTAATAAAATATAAAGAAACAAAAAGTTCTCAAAATTTTGTAGATAGTTTCATAATCCATAAAATATTATGACTTTCAACAATGCAACCGGATATTATTAAAACGACTTGTATATGTAATTTATTTGAGGTCACTGAGCGGATAAGGATTAAGATTGGAATATCACTTCTTGTTACTCTCCATCCTGAAAGATTATAATATGTACCTAGGTGTTCAAAAAATGTATAACATTTAAAGTGTTATTTAATATTGTAATGATTGAAAAATGCAAAGTTATAAAGCTCTAAAGTAGATAATGAAAAAAACTTGAAAGAACCAATACAAATTGGTAAAATATTATTGATTACTTTTATCATTTTTTTCTTCTTGATTTATAATTGATATAATAAGTTGTTAGAACTCATTTTGGCTTTGTGTTTCATTGCTTACTTACTCTATTGGATGAGGATGAATTGGAAAACCCATGACTTTGTTAATAAATAACTTGTAGCTCATAATTTTTGTTGGGAGGGTGATGAAGAAATAAAAACGCACATTTAAATTATACAGTCTGTGGATTTGATTTATGTTTAACATATCTTATTAAATTTATCCTTTTTTGGACAATATTATGAGAATTCATATGCTTTGCATATCTATATTTCAATTTTGTAAGCGTACTATCATTGTTGTGGTCTTAAGTTTTAATTTTTAATTCAATAATGCTATATATATCCTTACTCAAATTAAACTTTATGCTTTAAATAGAAGTTGTTTATAACATATGTATAATTTTGAACAATATTTACTCAATTTTTGTAGGATCGAACGATCCCACGATCCGATCCTAGGGGTCACTTACGATCCTACGCTAGGATCGCGATCCTGAAAACATTGCTCAAAAAGGGCTTTCACTTCTTAGAGATTAAATACTCTCTATTGGAGAATGGGAACCGCAGACCTAGAAATTACCTTAGAACATTCCAGTTACACATAAATAATATGGAAGGCTGCAGAGACAGACCTCATATCCAACACCCAGGATTTAAGAATCAGCAATCGTCAAAGATAAACATTGTGAGTGCGCAGTATGGCACGTCAAGTGACCAACGCTCAAAAGAGCTTGTGATTCAATGGATGACTTCTTCAGTAACCGGTTAAATTACATGGTAAATAACATCATAAAGGATGAAAGAATGTGAGAGAAATTAGCCTACTTATGAACCTGAGATTGAAGCAGAACACCTTCATATTAAGAGATAACCATTTTACAACACGATTCGGCAACCGCCAAACACCAAAATTAGAGAACTTCTAGTCTGTTTACACCATGAAGGGGATTGAATATAAGACAACACGTTGAAGTAAACGATTGAAGAATTGTGCCATCAATGGGCAATATAAGACAGCTAAAGCTACTTCGGTAGTGGAGGCCGTGAGAATAATACTGTCAGGTAGATTAGGTTATGGTGCACAGCAAAGCAACCACTATATAGCCATCAAATACTGACACAAAATTAATCAGATTTATGAATTAAAACACGATGTAAGTAAGGTGATGAAATAGGAGACAGACTGTGCAATAACGCTAGTAGCCTGGACCATGTGATGAAAGGTTTCAAGGGAAGCACACTGTCCATTCCGTAAGGAGCTGGAAGTGCATTCCTAGTAGA
>JAIOTZ010001655.1:0-30471 GCA_023374045.1 Limonium bicolor | reverse complement strand
AATATATACTCCTCCCTCCTGAATTCACCGTCCTATTTGCTATTTGGACATGTTGTTTGACTCAAGTTTTAAATAAATTAATTTTGAAAATTTAAGTTTTACATATGATTTCTTACATGATAAACTATATGTTACAAAATTTAGTTTATAAAATTATTTTATCTTATATACTTAATATGAAGTGGAAAAACGTACCATAAAGCAACAGGAGAGTGAATTGAGGACGGAGGGAGTATATTATATCTCTCTCAGCTAGAAACAGAAACCAATTGGAATTATTAAAAGGGAGAAGATGAACCACTGTGTTCCAATCTGGGATATTGCCGAAGAAGATGGGTCAAGAACCAACAATAACATCATACTCCACTCAACCTTAAATTCATCTGTCCCAATGTACATCATACATCTAGATAAATCGTTTATCTTTGTTAATTTGTTTTTTCTAAATTGTTACGTACTTACTGATGAAAAATTGTATGCTTTTTTTTCTTCAATGATCATTGATAAGTAGTAGTGAGAGCCGCGGGCATCAGCAGCAGCAGATGGTGGAAGAGACGGTTGACTACGATGTAGCAGAACTGACATGGAAAAACGGGCAATTAGGTCTTCACGGCCTAACTTCATCATATCATCATCAGTAGTAGTCCCTGCAAGGCCATCACCACCGGTTGGAGGTCATACTACTCATAGAGCTTCAGCTGGTACTCTTGAATCAATAGTGGATCTAGCTATTCAGAAACATGGGGAAACCAACCATTATAAACGAGAATTAAAAGAACATGATGATGATGATGATGATCCTACTCCTCCGCCGCCTTTTCCTCATCATAAGAATATTGTGTTTGACCGGCTTGTTCCATGGTTTGACCACCGGAGTGTAGTATTAACTCGTGAGCAAGACGTTGTGGGTGGTAGTGGTAGTGTTAGGTCATCATCAGGTACAGGTAGTACAATGATGGACGCGCTGGTACCATCTGGTAATAATAGCAGTAGTATTATAAGACGACAAGATCAGAAATCTAATACTAAGATTTCACGGCGGTCAAATAGAGGTGCTGGTGATGATAATGGTGACAGAAGGTTAATGATAAGAGGTGATAATGATAAACATAGGGCGGCGGCGACGGCGGCCGTGGCGGCTAGTTGGAGAGGAACAAGTGTCACCGGTGACGGTAGGAATATTATAGTAAGAGGTAAAACTACGAGAGAAGATGGAGGAGGGGATAGTTGTGCACAAGTGAGTGAGAAGAAGGCCGACTGTATGCATGTGAATCATGAAAGCACAGTTGAGAAGACTATAGCTACTAGTGCGCAATCGATAGGTTCGGGTGGTACTGGAAAGCAGCAGATGGTTTACAGTAACAGGAAGAGCTATTATTCTAATACCATGGCTACTACTTCTTTGGATGATTCATCTTGCCATAGCCGCCCAATCCCACACCCACTTGTATACATTCGATCTTTCATTTGCCTTCTTGATCTACTTAATTGTTTGTTATGTTAACTTGGGATTTTGAAAATAATGAGAGATCATAATCATTAATTACCAGGAGGAGGAAGGGAAGAATGGAGGAACCAAATCATCAGGTTCCACTAAAAGAAGTCGGGCGGCTGCTGTTCATAATCAATCTGAACGTGTAAGTTTTTTCCTTTAGTAATTAATTAAGAGTAGTATTATTATTCCATCTCTATTTAAAATGGCATAACACATACTCCCTCCTATTCAAAATATCTGTCGATCTAGATTCTTTCTAAAACGACAGATATTATAAATAGGAGGGAGTAGTATTTATATATATATATAATGTGAGCATTTTTTTACGACAATATATATGATTGATATTGATTCAGAAAAGAAGAGAAAAGATCAATGAAAGGATCAAAACATTGCAAAAACTGGTTCCTAATTCAAGCAAGGTACTATGCAACTTGCTCCTTCATGTACATTTTATATTATTTATGATAATTAACTTTCTCACACCATTTGGAGTTCTACAAGCATTAATTGAAATTATATTCTAAACAAATAATTACATCTGGTGTAATCCTTAATTAGTTTTTGGGTAGTATACACATAAATTAATTCTACTTGAGTATATGGAAAGTGTATATAGCCAATGTACATCAATCATAAGGATGAATGTAGTAGAAGATAAGGTTGTACTCTTCTTTTTTTTTTTTTTTTTTCCTGTAGGGGTTTTCATCTCTGGGGTAGTAACGAGGAAGCTAACTAGATTCCTTAAGAGTGTTGTGGACAACACAAAATTGAAATTGTTGCTCCATGGGAACAAAAGCCCCCGAGATATAAAATATCCTTATCCTAAGATAACTGATCCTCGTCTTCCCACTCTACTCCCTTACTGCCGCCACACACATCGAATTTAATTAGTTTTAGGCCCAGCTGTAGAACAACCTTCGTCAACCACATATTATAAATTATAGAAATATTATATATATATATAGTATGTATTCTATAAAAGTAGCTAGATTTTTTTTATATATATACCAAAAAAAGTATTTGCTTGGAGAGTGTAGGGACAGGTAGATAGTAGTAGTATCAATTCTCGGACCTAGTTGGTCCGCGCCCATCTTTTTCACTTTATTGTAGTAGTACTAGTATAAGTAAAGGTTGTTTTCTTTTCTTCAAGTCAATTTCTATCATATAGAGAGAGAGAGAGTGAGTCCCTTCATCAAACGTCAAACTCAATCAATCATGCATGTTTAGCTTTTCATAGATTCTCCATACAAATAATTATGATATTTGGTCGATTGATCTCTCCTCATGAATTATAGTATCATGTGAACCATGAGGTACAACGTCATCAACATACGTACCTACTTACAAAAGTCTTCTCTTATGTGGAAGAGGATGATTATGGCCCCACTGAAATAGATTGACACTTCCCATGTAAATTAAAATCCACCTCAATAATTAATGTCAACCACATCTACCAATATGCCATCAATTTATTCCTCCAGCTTTGTACAGCTAGCTAGCTACTACCAAAGGTAAGTAATTAATCATGTGTTAGTATAGTTTAAAGCAAACCACGTTCATAGATGTTATGTCCCAGTTTATAAAGTCCTGTCCAAATCAAAGCTTGAGGTTTTGGATTTGATTATTCCTTAATGATTAAGGTTTAGGCTACCTTTTTGTTTAAAGATCATTGATGGTGATGATTATTTATGACCAACGATTATTTTTCCATTATATTTGGAAGAGTATAATAACAAATGTTTTATTTTGGTAACAATTTAGTCCACGTCCCAAATGCCCACTAAACCTTTAGTGAATCATTCCATATAACATCCATCCGCTCATACACCTAGCTATCTACAACTTTTTTTAGTCTTTTTTTAAGGTTTATGAAGAGACATCATTATCATATCAATTTTTATACTTTTTTTTCTTATCTATTTTTTCTAACTTCATTCACAAGCTTTCCATTTCCTAGTACCATGGCCAAAATGAACTCCCGCTTCCATCATCTCTCCCAAATTTATGTTCCAATATCTTCTTGTCATTTCTCATCACACTTTCTCTTTTTTTTTAAAAAAAAAAACAGACGAGGTATTCCGAAATAAATAATAGTTCCGACGGAACCTTTTCTTACACTATGAATTGGCCATTGATACCCAATCCAAAACTTGAATTCCTTTCTACTTCTTTCTATTCCTTTTTTGTTAATAAATATGTGTTACTTAAATGACCGTAACAAAAAACAATGAAGCTTAACTAAGAATGTCTAGTTTTTTTTTTTTTGGTTACTTGAGTTCTTCACTTCTTCCGGACCAAGTCACCAATATATAGGTTAACTAGTACATTAATTAAAGTGAGATTGTTTGTTGTAGATCGACAAAGCATCAATGTTGGATGAAGTAATCGAATATCTGAAACAACTTCAAGCTCAAGTTAATATGATGAGCAAATTGAATGTACCATCCATGATGATGTCTATGGCTTTCATGCAACAACAACAACAGCAAATGTCAATGATGGCCGCCATGGGTATGTTTAATATGGGTATGGATATCAACATGAACATGAACCCCTTACTAATGGCGGCTCATCATAATCCACTTATTAGTACTACTACTACTACTCCTCCGGCGACTAATTCAGGCGCAGGTGCCACTGCATCTTTTGTACCAATGACAATGACAGCGCCATGGGATGGCCTGCAGGGGAACCGATTACCAGCTGGTCAAACTTCCATGCCTCCAATGATGTCCAACACTCAAGCGCAGGTATATATAATAAACTAATTATATGAATTTCATGAGACAGTTTATAGACACCAGAGGAAACTAATACTATTGTTCTCTTTCTTATGTATTATATAGCCTTTGTCGACAATGGAAATGGATGCATACAACAGAATGCTAGCTTCATCATATCAACAGATGAGACAACAGCAACATTCAGCTTCAACTTCCTAAGATGGCTTGACTACTCATATCCATATATATTATATATACATCTAACTACAGCATTACAACTTTACTCATGTAATTATGTATTTATTTTCCAATAACTGTCTGATTGCATATCTATAAAGTAAATTTCAAATTCATGAAATTTCTCTTATTTCATATGTGTCCAGATGTCATATATATTTCTTAATACGTAGAATAATTATTAAAAGGTGTTATAAACGCGGACATATTGAAAAATTTCACTCGTGTCAATCTGCTATTCAAAAGCATGCATGTTCGTGCGTGCAACTAATCCTCTTTTAATTAGTTCCCATTACAATCCCGGTGAGTATTGCGATGAACCAGAGAGACAACAGAACGAAACTCGGTTTTTGATTAATTTGTTTCTTTGCATTAATACTTTAGCTGAGATATTTATATCAGGCTATCATAACTTTGTTCTAATAAGTCGGCTGATTAAGAGAGAGAAAGGTTGAAAACAAACACACTTCTACATAATGGTGGCCACGGGTCCGGTTCCACGGTTCCGGTTCCGGAAAATGTGTATTCGTATTTGGAACCGGTCTGGGCGGTTCCGGTTCCGGTACCGGTTCTGAAATCTGGATTCGCTTCGGATTCGATCAAAAAACCGGTTCCGGCCGGTTCTGGTTCCGGTTCTGATCGGTTCTGGAGCGGTTCCGGAAAGATTCGATCGGCTCCAGTTGCTTCGTTTTAGCTCCGATTTGAGATCCGTTTGAGCACACGCTACTCTTTTCATCCACTTTACTCCTAGATAGGTTATTCTTCAAGTTTATAATCTTAAATGTGTAAGAAACAAAGACTTGGGAATTTTTATTGAATTTACAAAAAATAAGGAACAAAGAGAATTTTATTATATGATTCACTGCCTCATTAAAACCTTATTAGGTAAAAAACCCATTGGGAAACCCTAATAAGGAAAAAGAGTACAACTACTAAGAGGTTACATGATTTCAATTTACAAGTCTTAAAAAAATATTACATGGAAAGAAAGTAATACTAAATTACTAATACATTCTAAAATATTACACAGTAACTTCAACCGGTTCCAGTTCCACCAGTTCCGGTTCCGATTTCGGTTCCGAATCCGAGGACGGTTCCAGGTTCCGGTTCCGGGCCCGGTTCGGGCCCGGATCTCAAAACATGTATTCGTATTCGGAACCGGCTGAGGCGGTTCGGTTCCGGTTCCGGTTCCCACCGGTTCCCGGCCGGTTCTGGTTCCAATCGGTTCCGGGTAGAATCGGACCCGATGGCCACCATTACTTCTACATCTCTAAAACCACCTGCTAGGTTATATTAGTGAAATTTCACCAAATACCACTGAGTTTTTGCTTAATTCACGATATACCACTGTTTTTTAAAATTACACAGGATAACATTAAGTTTTTACTTATTTCATCAAATAACACTCTGTCTCACATTTTGTTAAATTTCCGAGGAAAATGACTAAACTACCCCTGTTATTAATTAACAACTTGAAAGTAATTTGTCATACTGATAAATTTCATAAGACACCACACTTATTTAACTATTTATATGGGTAGTTTAGTTTTTTTTTCTAGGGATATTAATAGAACATTTAATTAAATATGAGACAGAGTATTTGTAACGCCCCTATTAACTATAAATACAGCGGAAATAAAACTCTAAGGCGATTACAGACCATCGGGTTCCAAACACCCGGCACCAAACCTCACCAATTACAACTTACAATCTACAAAAGCTACGGTCTGAACTCGAGAAAAACTTAACACAAACATAATAGAAAGTAAACACATTAACTCTCCACAAAACCTAGTCCCATCCCAAACGCTCATTCTCTTCGTGGCCACCTGTAAATCAATTCGTACCTGCAAGATGAAACCAAGCAGCCCACCCCGAGAGGGGCGGGTCAGTTCCCTGGAATGGAACTGGTACAATTCTCCAAAAAGAAACTTATAAAACATAACTTCTTCAAAATAAACAGTAACATGAAAATAAACTCTTAAAAGTAAAACAGAGATAAAACACTTCAAAACAATCAAGTTAAAGAGAAGAGAAAACAAGATAAAGATAGAGATAGAGAACTTCCAAACCAAATCATCCACTTAAGTAGTCACACCACATAGTTAGTAAGCATCCATTGTTGATGTTAGAACCAATTCTGGTTAAGAAGAGAAAGACTTAAGTAGTCACAAAGGACCAGGAGTGACATTAATATCCATAACCCGTGGTAGACAGTTTATGTCTCCACCATTTCAGAAGATGATTCCCATAGACAAAATATACTCAAGAGTGGAATAAACCAATTGGGAGAGATGGCCCCCACCGCCAGTCAGTTGTCACAAGGACGAGGTAAACAGACCTCCGCTGTCAGTTGTCACAAGGACGAGGTAAACAGACCTCCGCTGTCAGTTGTCCAGATGGACGAGGTATAGCAGACCTCCGCTGCCACCGACCCGTTCTCGGTCATCGGTGAAAAGTGTGTGCACCACTTAATATAAATAATCCATACTCAGTACCAAGATTAACATTTCCCATATTCCCATTAGATTATTAACTGCACAAGAGCAATACCAAAACACTCAGTCCTACAGAGTGCAGAGGCGTAAACCCTCAACAATTAATACCCAATAGAAAGAATTCATTCCCAATTAGGCTGATCAAACTCGACTCATGGATGAAACAATACCCATAGTCCAAAGGAAGAATTTACCAATACCAGATACTTTCCTATATTCCCAGTTACCCCACTAGATCATTAACTGCACCAGAGCAATACCAAAACACTCAGTCCTACAGAGTGCAGAAGCGTAAACCCTAGGCAGTTAATATCTAGTGAAACAACTAGATAGGAGGAACCAATAACCAAGGAAGTTTCACAAACAGGCTCAGTTAGTCACAGCAAGCTCAGTTAGTCACCCAAACAGTTTCCTTTTGAAATCCATTCAAGATCAGTTGGTGTTCCAAAACATTCCATAAGGTCCAAAACACAACAAGCTGAGTACGAGAAATCGTACAAAACATTCCATAGAGTCCAAAACACAACAAGCTGAGTACGAGAAATCGTACCTGGGTAACACTGTAGCAGTTCTAATCAACTTGCGCAAACAATCAATAGTACTCTGAAGAATATTAAAGGTAGTCTATCATCAATCACTTGTAGCCTATGTTACGCTTAAATAAACTCCTTACTCTTATTTCAAAGTCTCAATTATCTTTTAAGCCCTCACTTAAATGTTATGTATAATCTTTGTGTTATCTGAGAACGTTGTATAGCCCAAGGTGGTAAGATCAAGGAATGTATTCGATTAACATTTGCTAATTGTCCACTCCTATCCACTTTATTCATACTTAACCACAATCCTCACATTAAAGACCTTAATAACATAAGTGCATTATACGTTATTCAATCAAATCTTAGAATTTCAATAACAATTCTTAAGCTCAATACTTTTACTCTTACTTCAGAATAAACATCGTCTTATGACCTATAATAGGTTTATCTTAGAATACTATACTATTAATTCACAATGTAATGATTACGTACTTTATCAATATTACCAAATAAACCAACATGATTAAGTTTCCCCTTAACTTAATTAAGAGCTACATCTTGTTTATTGGAACCATAATGTTGTAGATACAATTATTATAACTTAATTGAGCCACTACACTCAATTATCATATCCTTAGTTCAGAATGACTTCCTATTATAACCGTCTAATAATCTTGCCATAAGATGTTGAGTTACCACTCATATTGAAACAACTATATCATAGTTAACTTAGACTTATCGAACTCTTACATTTAGTATTCACAAGGTACATTATTTGCTTAATTATTACCTATATAATAAGGTGTTTAAATGTAACATTTTATGTATCCTTACTTACCTCTAATCTCCTAAATGTTTTATTTTTACACACATACACTCTATAGACTAGGTATAATCCTTTTGTACTAAACTTCAATAAACTTAAGCCTTAAATACGTTTTAAATTATTTTACAAAGCCTAAGGTTTTCAAAGGAATAACTTAATAAATTAATTCCCTTTATTGTATTTAGGATGGACAATATAGCTACATAGAGTAGAATGTATCAAAGAATTAAATTCTGGTTCGTAAGCGAAATTGTTAATTATTTCATAAGATAATCTATTATGAAAATTCTCATATTTTATATTCAAAATAACATTTCATAATTTCCCATTACCGTAAAGTATATCAATATAATATCGTATGTAACTTAGTTTTATCTAATAAAAAGGTTCAAAGGTTTTAAGTATCAAATTCCTATCTATAAACCCTCCTATAAATTCTCACCACTAAATACCTCACTTAACTGTAAACTCACATCCTGATAAATGTATTTTATATGGCTTATCTAATTCTAAGAAACTTAAGGATCATTATTTAAATTAAATTCCCATCACATTTTAATACAGTTTTATATCTAATCCTTTTAATGATTTCATCTTAAAATATTAAGTTATTACTCAATACTATAAATGTCAAGAAATGATTAAATCTAGACTTAATAATCCTCTTCACATTTGGATGTAAAAGTAACTCATTTATTTTATTATTGTTTATATAATAAGAACATTTAAATGTAAAAGTATTTCATTCATTTTATTATTAATTATATAATAAGATCTATTTGTGTAACACTTTATGTAATCTAATTACAAATACTCCTAAATTTTAACTTATTAATTTCTTAACCCAATTATAGATTTACATTGTGGTCATTGACTAAATATATACATGTATTTTAACACTGTTTATATGAATCTTAGAAATTTAAAGGTAACTCTTTAAGCCTAATACATTACTATAATTTAATACCACCTCATATAATATTCTTCTATTTGTATTATGTAGAGGTTTAGTTTAACTTATTAATTCCTTCGTATTATATTTCCTATAAGGTATTTAATTTTATTATGTTTACTGTGTATATATTTATATATACTAGGATTTATACAAAACATTATTTATGTAGTTTTATTGTATTTAATTATTTATATTAACTTTTACACACACCTACATCCAAAATATGGTTAATAAAATAAAGTATTTCCCTTAGTTTCAGTTAAGTATATTAACTACCATATTATATAATTAATATAAATGTAGATTAATTTAGTTCCTTGATTTAACCCAAGTTACTATTTTATCCCTTAGTTTAATTAAAAATATCAACTCCCATAATATAGTAAGTAAAATGTAGGATAATTAAATTCCTTAATTTATATAAGTTTCTACTTAAGTAAGTATATATACATATATGTACATAATTTCACTTCTCTTAAAAGCTAATACAAAAACATTTATAAACTTACTGTTATAAAATGTTAATTTAATTTCCCTTATTTTTCCCCAGCTTAAAAGTTAATTAACAACCATACTTTAATTTTTGGTTACATTAAAAACTTTATATTATAGGCTATTCTTATGAAAAACTCATAAACACAATTTTTAAAACCTTTTACCATTGCCCAAAAATTCCCAAATTTAATATAAAGTAACTATAACATTTTATACATATTATAAATTTTTATTTCATAAAAATATCTTTTAATTTAGCCAAATTCCAGAAAACCCGTAACTTGTAAAAATCATAACTTACGTTTAAAAACTCAAAAACCATAATAATTTACATCAAAATAAACTATATTAAATAAGGAATCTATGGTTAAAATTTCAAGTCAAAATACATTCGGGAAGATATTTAAATTAACCCAACAAGTTAAGACTATTTACTGGAATTTATTAAAACCCTTATAAACTAATTCTGGTATGTTTTAATCTCGGCCGTCCAATCTCTTAAAACGAGATCGGACGGCCCCTGTACATCGAGTTCATCAGCGAGTTCAATTACCAAACCGAGTACTAAATCCCGTTTTTCTCACAATCTACAGAACGAAATCGAGTGATTCTTGTTTCTATGGATTCGTAATCAAATTTCGGTTCTATTGGTATCAATTTCCCCAATTATAATGCAGAGTTCATCAAGATTCGAATTCGATTCGAAAGTTAGGGTTTATCTCGGTACAGAATAAAAATCGAATGCAATTCATCCAAATTCTCCTAACCTAACACGAAATTGACTAAATTGACACATGGATTAGGTCGAAAACAAGACTACGAACAACATTATCGGAGCAATTTGATTGGAGACTCACCGGATTGTGCGAATTGGGTGAATTCCAATTCGGAAACTGGAAAAAAAACTCGAACTTTATACAGTTCGTGGTGCCAACTTTGCGGATCTATAACTAGCAGTACAAAACGAGTTAGATAATGAGTAAGGGCTCATTGGAAAGAAGAAACGTAGATCTACGTATTGGTAGCAAGAGCTAAACCTAACTCGCACCATACAGAAAGATATTGAAGTTACAAACACGAGTTTACCTCTCTGTTTCGGTGTTATTTTATGTGCTGTTGAAACCGAAACTTTAGACCTCTATATCTCCCAACTGGTTACGAATCAGACTTGGGCATAAACACAAAATTGTAGAGGGATTAGAGATCTTTACAACGAGCTAAAGAATCGAATTTTGGTTGATTAACGAAGAAGTTATGATCGACGCAAGTTACCTGAAAACAAGGGAAATCTGGAATTCTGGAAACAGCTTCGCAAGGTGGCTACTTTGGCTCGATTTTCCGGTTGACTCAGAAAGATTTAGGGTTTGTATGAGTAATGGTTGGAAAGAGGAATTGAAGGAGAAGAGAATGGTGAAGACGGCATGGAAAAATATTGAGAGATGCAAAAGTTATAGCCGTCTAAAGTTAGGGCAAAGTAAGGGAAATCGGTTACCGAAAATCAGGGAAGAAATCGGCTAAGTGTGGGCGACCCATTAGAGAGTGACATGTGGCATCTCTTAAAATTTTGATTCAAAACTTCAATCTAGCATAACTTTGGCTAGGATGATCCGTTTTTGACGTTCTTTTTATCGATCTTCATGGATTTTCATAACCTATTTATTGGTATAGGTTTCATGATCTGGTTTGACCATTCTCAAAAAGTCAACTCTAGCAAGGCTTAATAAGCTTTAAGATCTCTAGAATTTATATTGACTTTTATGTTTCAAAACAATGTTTCAACACTTCCTAAAATCTTTATAATATATTTGAAGTGTTTAGAAATTTTCCCAAGATTTATTGACTTATAAATCTTATTAGTAAATTCATAATACTATATAATAATGTATAATAATTAGGGTTAAATAGGAGAAAACCCCTAAATAAATTTCACAATTCCATATAATAATTTAATATTCATAATTCCATATAATAATTTAATACTTAATAGTATTATTAAAGGTTTAATAAAAGAAATCTCCTAAATTAATTTAAATTAATTTAGGGGTATTTCAGTATTATCTGGTGAAATAAGTAAAAATTAGTTTCGTGTGTAATTTTAAAAATATAGTGGTATATCGTGAATTAAGCAAAAATTCAGTGGTATTTGGTGAAAATTCCCGTTATATTATGTTATTGGATCCATGAGGTTGCTGTAATGAATCTTGGGCCTGAGTACTTGCAAATTGGACCAGCCCATAATTTGGGTCAGACTTCGTAACCTTACGCTTTCCCAACGTGGTGCGCTGAACTCAATTACTACAAATTACAGGTGGGGACTGGGGACTGGGGAGGGGTCTCGACTCTCGAGTGTCGAGTCGACTTCTCGTTCTCCACAATGACGGCACGGCACGTGGTCAGAGTTGTTAGTGTATGAGAGAAGACGGGCTCATTGGTTGAAACCCCATTCCCACACGACACGAACGACGAAGCTGGCGTTTGCAATCTATTGTCACACCTAAGCAGGAGGAAGTTGAATTGAACCCCTAGGTGTGTGTCAGTGTCAACTAGAAAACCTTGATCACAAGTTGCTTTGGCAAGGAAATGGTACTTGGGTTCAGTCTTAAAGTATGTTGCTTCACGCTATTAAGAAATTCTAGGAGAATATTCATTTAGTCACTTATAAAAAAACTCAGCCAAGAAATCAGGTTATTCCTTGTATTATTCGGAGAGATTGATGTGATTGAGTGTCATTTAGATTAAGAAATACGACGACCCTGGCACAGGAGTAGTGTGACACCTTGTACCCGTGTCTTATTATGGTTTGGGTGAAAAAAAAAACTAAACAAACTTTTTGTTAATGTTGCGTTTTCGAGAATAAAAAAAAATGAAAAAAAATAGAAATGGTGTGCGTAGACACCACGCGTGCAAGGGGAGTGTTAGATTGAATTTTTTTTAAATGTTCTAACTCACAAAATATAAATGCAAAAAAAATTATACCATTGTTCATCATTTTCGTGCTCTTCAAAACAAGATGTATCATGGATATGTTTTGGTAAACTTAAAATTTTATATTTTTAGTATGAGTATATATTAGGTATTTTTAAAGTGAATCTTATTCATTAACAAAATGATCTTCTTAATAATAAAATGAAACCTTATCCATTAACAAAAAAATCTTACCCCAAACCTATAAACCATCATAGTAAAGTTAAAACGACAATATAAAGTGTAGAACTAATGCCAAAAAGATTACCCTACCCCAAACACCCTTAAAACCTCCCTAGGAATGCTAAAAATGTCGAAGGCGTTTTTATGGTTTGTGGTACAAGGTTTAGGGTCAGTCGAGTAGTGACGACAATATAAAGTGTAAAACTAATACTAAAAAGATTACCCTATCTCCTCCCCCCCCCCCCCCCAACAAACCTTTGATTCACTTTTCTTAAACCTCTGGTTCACTTTTCTTAAACCTCTTATTCACTTTAGTTTAAACAATCTCTATTTACGAAAATCACTTTTCTTAAACCTTTGATTCACTTTTCTTAAACGCATGATTCACTTTATAAAAACCTCTGATTCACATTTCTTAAACCTCTTAATCTATGCTTACGAGATTCACTCTTATTACTCTGATTCACTTTTTAACAACCTTTGATTCACATTTCTAAAACCTCTGATTCACACTAGTCAAACAATCAGAATCACTTTAGTTAAACAATCTCTGCTTATGAGATTCGCTTTTTTAAACCTCTTATTCACTTTTAAGCAACTTTCTGATTCACTTTTTAGCAACCTTTGATTCACTTTGTAAAACCTTTTGTTTCATTTTTCTTAAACTTGTGAATCTTAAAAAATATGTACATACAAAAAATGAAAAATAAAAAATTTATCAAAACATACTCATGTTTAATCTTATTTTGAAGAGCACGAAAAATGATGAACAATGATATAATTTTTTTTTTTCACTTATATTTTATAAGTTATAACATTTTGAAAAAAAAAAACTTCTCTCTCCCCTGCGTGTGCTTTGTTAACAAATTTCATTTTTTTTTCCTTTTTTCTTTATTTCCCTCCATTAAGGTGTTGACATGTGTCAAAGAGAAAAAACAAATATGCTCATCACCACCTTCCTACATGGCGCAAGCTCCAACTTCTAATCCGACAATTTTGACTCAATCTGAAAACCCAACCCAAAACTAATCTGTAAACTGGTTTGACAATTTATAACTCTAATTATTTTTTGTTGGGTTTGGATTAATAGAATCTTAAACAGATCCATCAATCCAAATTGTCCCCCTAATTTTAAGAGATTGTCAATTCAACTTCTTTTTTTGTGTGCCTTAAACAGGTAATTTTTGTAGAAATAAAACAGCCTATAGGACAAGTTCGTGACGAATGATGAAGACCACCACTCCAGCACTTTCACGATGATTTTACCATATTGATCTCTCTCTATCCAATTTACATGCCAGCAGAGCCATTAAACAGCAAAAGTAATCAACTTCCTAGAACTCTTGAGAAGCAGACCCAATTTCACCCTTGCCCTTTCCCACCTTCTTAGGCAACAGAGTGGTGTGAATATTCGGAAGCACACCGCCAGCAGCAATTGTTACAGTTCCAAGCAACTTGCTGAGTTCTTCGTCATTCCTCACAGCCAACTGGATGTGGCGAGGGACTATCCTATTCTTCTTGTTATCTTTCGCAGCGTTACCGGCCAATTCCAAAACCTAAATATCAACCAAGATAATCAGAATCAACGCAAACCCTAGAACCAAACCCCTGAATCTATACGATATCATCTTACATAATCGCTTTCACGTACAAAGTCAAAAAAAGAAACCTTACAATGACATCACAATTGAAAAATTACCTCAGCTGCGAGATACTCGAGGACTGCAGATAGATAGACCGGAGCACCGGCACCTACACGCTCAGCATACTTTCCAGTCTTCAGAAAACGGGCGATTCTACCCACTGGGAACTGAAGCCCGGCTTTGGACGACCTGGAAACCGACTTTGTACCCTTTGGCTTTCCCTGTCCTTCCTTGGTACTAGCACTGCTCATCTTTGCAAATTCTGAAGACGATTTTCCAAACGACGATACGATGATGAGAACGAACAAGATCACAAAACCACTAACCGATTGATTGGTTTGGCTGGCGCGAGCGAGAGCAACTGCTTGTGATGCGGAGTGAATGAAAAGAAGCGCGTCGTTTATATAGAGGATGAAACTTTGTTCTGATTGGCTCAAGGTCAAGGCTACTCACACCACTGGGCGCTATTTGAATTTTTGCCGCTTTCCAACAGACGCCTCTTGTTATATTATAGAAACTCTTCCCAAAAGAAAAAATGAACCGGCGTCGGTTGATAAATTTGTCCACTGGATTCACAAGTGTTACGCTTTCTTTATAAAGACTGACATATCACTCTAGTTTTCACCAATTCATCAAACCGTATGGAGACCCCGGCTCTTATGCCAGGTGGTACGTGGAGATGAACATGTGTCAGATTGTGATTGGAGAAATAAATGAGAAAAAATTAATAAAAGAAAAAAAGTAGAATAAACGATGTAGTCACACGTGAGTTTTGAAGGGGGTTATATGTAGTTTTATTAGTAGGAGAGAGAAATAATTGTTTTTTTAAATGTTATAAGTTACAAAATATAAGTGTAAAAATGAAAAAAATTATACCATTGTTCATCATTTTTCGTGCTCTTCAAAACAAGATGCATCATGGATATGTTTTGGTAAACTTAAAATTTTATTTTTTTAGAAGGAGTATATATTACATATTTTTTAAGTGAATCTTATTCATTAACAAAATGAATCTTATTCATTAACAAGAATCTTATTCATTAACAATGAAATTACCCCCCAACACTCTATAAACCACCCTGGAAAGGTTAAAAACGTTGAAGACATTTTTATGGTTTGTACCCTAAACCACAAACCCTAAAAATCTATCGAGTTAGTAACGACAATATAAAGTGTAAACTAATACCAAAAAGATTACCCTACCCCCCAAATACCCTAAAATCCACCCCTTGCATAAGTTTGTGGTAGGATTCACTTCTATTAGTATTAAAACAAAATATTCACTGTTCGTAAACCTTTTTTTTGGTCGAAAGAGGGAGGCCAAGCCTCAATTTTATTCATTAAACTGTAACTTCTGTTCTTCCATCAATAAACGGGATATACAACCAGGGGGATCAGTTAGAATGTATAAGCCACGATCCCTATTAACACCTAATCTAGCTAACACGTCAGCTACTTTATTGGTCTGTCTTGGACCGAAGACAACCCTCAAATCCCAACCAGGAGTAACCAGACTAATACATTCCAATAGGAGAGACCGGATAGATAAATGCTCAGGGCACTGCTCAAAATAATCCACCAGCAGTAAAGAGTCCGAAGAGATCAGGACGTGCTCCCACCTCCTCTCCTTAGCCAGTTTGAATGCAGTCAACATAGCCATTGCCTCAGCATGCAAGACATTTCTTCTACTGAACGAGGTTATGAAACCCATGATCCATCTTCCTTCGTGGTCTCGAACAACCCCTCCAGCAGCCGCGTTTCCTGCATTCAAATTGAAAGCTCCATCAATATTGATTTTAAGTTGTCCAGCAATAGGAGGAATCCATCTATTCCTCCTCTGCTGATGTTCACTACCGATCTGCTGCAGATGTGCTGCCTTGGGTATTCTTCCAACTCTCCAAGCCCGGGATTGTTGTGCCACTGCTAATACCACCTGCCTAAAAGATAAATAGATCCCCTGCACATTCTGAAAAATTTCCAGATTTCTCCAATTCCAAAGATTAAAGCAAATAGTAGCAAATATAACAGGCCCCTTGCCTTTCATCAAAAAGGAACTCGAACCCAATAAGCATTCTGATAACCAGGTCTCAAAATTCTTACCATAGAATGCATTATGGGATCTATTGAACAGAATTCTGTTCCAGATCCTTTTCGCTATTGGACAGTCACGGAGAATGTGTATAGATGTTTCATTCATACCACAATAATGACAAGAACAATCAGAAGATAGACCCATCCCAACCCTTCTCGAATTGGTCATGAGTTTACCATGACAGAGCTTCCACGGGAAGATTTGTATTCTCTCCTGAACTTGCAAGCGCCAGATGGAATTAAAAATGCTGGATTTACTACAACTAGATTTGATCGCACTACAGTTTATGCTTCTGTTGGAGAGGAAATGATATGCAGACTGCACACTATAGTTACCATTATTCTCAAACTTCCAGTGTATAAAATCATCCTTACCATCAGAGAAGACAGTAAAACCACTAATAATATTAAGAGCATCGGTAGGAAGAAACTTTTCAAATTTTTCCCAAAGCCAACCTGTGTCATCAGACCAATAATCAGCAATAGAGAAAGTTAGGTGATCCTCAGGAACTTCACAAATTGCCTGGTCCAACAGATTTCGGTTATCAGACCAACAATCAAGCCAAAACTTGATCCTTTTCCCATTACTAACAGTCCAGCTAAGCCCACCCTGAAGCATACTAGCACACTTTTGAATATTCCTCCAGTTAACAGACCCTCTGCAGGAGGCAGGGTTCGGGTACTTTCGTAACAACATCTCTTTACAAAAATTCGGGCGCTTACTGTAACACCCCAACCGCTAATCCTTCCATTATCCTCTAATCATTCCCATAATTACCTTACTCGCAGGGGAATCCTTACTTACTTACTCCCAGCGGGATACAACGCTGTTGGCCATCCAAGGCTAACAAGGCTACTACTACTTACAGTAACGGTCTGACGATTAGAATATACCGAATACATACTACTTACCTTACAATGTCAAATGCTTACTTACAATTTGATTACCGAGTATCCAAATTATACGAATTACATTCCAATACTACTTCCCAAAAATCAAGAGTTTATACAATCACTCCTTTCTATCCAATCATGATTCATTATCCAAAAAGGTGTACCACATGGTACACCGGCTACTCAAAAAGGCCTTAGCCGTGTACAACTCGGTACACCATCCAAATCTACTATCTATACCAAAAAGAATTCAACCTTGTCCTTACTCTAACATCACGCCTCGCGGGTACCTGTAGAAAAAAATCATTCCCCCTAGGGGGTCAGCTTACGCTGAATATGATAACTGCATACCCCGCGTACTAGCGAGGGTATGCCAACTATTTGGTCGAATACATGCGGTTCGTTTCATTCATACATACATACATGCTTATACAGTTCAATTCAGCACATTCAATTCACAAGCATACATACATTCAATACATACAAGGAAGATATTACGAGTCACCCATTCATACTTACCGTTTACTCACCGCGTTACGGAGATACAATTCTCCATTTCATGCAGAAGTCAAGTTAGCTTCATTACACACCCGGGTTAATCGGGTGTTTAATACAATTTTACTCAAGGTCGATGACTTACAATAGTCGAGACCGATTCACATACAATACTTACTTCTTACTTACTTTACTCCAGTTAAGTCGGTATGACCTCCGGGCAGGGATTACTACATCCCACCACCGGACTTTAGGGTGGCCCACTAATCCAGGATGTTACCCATTCAAGGGATTTGGTCCATGGAAAGATTACAGTCAGGATTCGGATCCAACCTTCTTGTGTTTCCTTATCCTCACGCGTGGCGAAACTATATCGGATTCTACTCATTCCATTTTACTCATGTTAGGAGTAGATTGTTAGGAATTAGCAGAAGTCAGTACTCCTTTCCATACATCCATACAATACACAAGTACACATTACTTACACATACTCTCCATTTCCATTCATACATTTCATGAATTATACAAACTAATTGTTCAAGAATATCCAACAAGAACAATATAGTTCAAACAATTATGTGCAATAAAAGTCCGATTCATGCATTATCTTTTGGTGATCACATAAGCACACAAATCGGGGTAACCAAGTTAGGAACAGGGCATGAAGAAGAAATCATACCGTTCACCGTCGTACTCGGACTACAGGGTCCTTTGATGATCAACTATTTGATTCCTAACATACATGAAGTAGTATGATCAATGATCTATTATTGATGAACTTACTCCTTCATTGATACTTTCAATGTGTACTTACTACTTCATTACTTTCTACTTGATTATAAAACCATTCTTTTCTCGTTATTGTGGAGGGTGATTTTCGGTATGAGAGGCGGGGTCTATCTAAATATGGTCTAACTAAGAAGTCTAGATCCTAGAAAATTGCCATTCTGTGGAGGGTGTGAAAAACCCGTTATTCTTGGCATCCCTCAAATACCTACTAAATCGTCCGTCTTCCCAGAAAGCATAAAGGGGAATGCAAGTGTGACACTACACCGCTCTCAATGGGCCCCACGCGGACTTATGCCTCTTAAGGCGGAATTGACTAGAGTCGCCACCTAGTTTGACCTATGATAACTAGGAAGGAAGATCGGGTTCTAAGAACCATAATTGACTCTGAGATAATACCTATGGATAGGGCTATCTGGTCATGTCAGAGATTTGTGTGGTTCGCACTGGGTTACACCCCTTAGAAATGGCACGACCACGACTTCGGATTGGTGCCCGAGGAAACCTCGGTCTCCAATTGTCGGGATTGCCTTTTCAAAACCTTATTAGAGAGATTCATTTAAAAAGCCAAGGATAGGATTGAGGAGGGTGTGAGGAGGATGAGGCCGGTATTGGAGTTGGTCTGGGTTGAAGTGTTTGAGAGGTTTTAAAAGCTCTGAGAGATTTGAGGCTGTTTTGGGCCTTAACAGGATTAAGAGAATGATGGGAGTTTGAGGAGTAAAGGGGCATGTTGGTCATTTTGGTGGAGTCAGAGGGTATTTGGATCATGGCTGATTTGAGGAGTTTTTCGTGTTTGCGAAGTTCGAATTTTGAAATGGTCGGGCTCTTGAGGTGTCTTGGAAAGTTGAAAGTGTTGAGGAGCAAATCGGGTTTTAAGGATGATCGAGTGGAAGAGGATATTCGGTTTGTAGGTATTCGGGTTTTGAAGATGTTTAAGGTTTCTAGGGGGTCCTCAAGAATGGAAGGTCCTATGTGACTTAGAATTGGTCAGAGGGAGGGTTGATGAGAAGTGTTTATGAATCCTAGAGCTCTAATGGAAATGTTGGATTGGTTTATTCAGAATTGTCTCTCTTAAAGCTTTAAGACCGAAAAATCATTTTTGTTGTAAAAGGGCGGATAATCCGAAAGGGATTCCATATGTACCCCTCGAACACGACACTTAACTAATAATAAGCGCCGAGGCTCGAAAGATGGGGCAATGAATTTATGTCGAAAAATAGGATTCAGAGAGAAAACACCATGAATGGGGTGTTCTCGGTCGAACCCTAATAACGTCTCTAACTCCTGGGTTTAAAAACATTAAAAACGAAAAACATTGAAATCGAGCGGAAGGGAGTTAGACGATTCTAAATCCCGCTGCAACTAGGAAGGTCGTTACTTCCCTAGCACCCCGCCTTGTAAAAATCTAGGCTACAATTAGGGGAGGTTTGTCACCCTAATGCCCGCCTAAACTAAAGAGATCCAGACTGCGACAAGAGAGGTTATGACCCAGTGCCCCGCCTCGGATTTTTATTTTGGGAAGGGAGACAAGCGATTGTTTTAACTGTGGAGGAAATGTTTTGAAGGAGTTAGACATTTCTTGCTCCCCAAGAACGGTATATTGGAGTTTGGAAGCTGAGTTAGAAAATATCTTTGAAGTTGTTCGGAATTCTCTATGAAGAAACACTGATTTTGAGAAATGTTTTGGGGAAGAAAACTTTCTGTATATGTGAGAAGAAACTTTCTGCATTTGAGAAGAGTTTCTGTGATGTGAGAAGAGTTTTTCTTTAAAAATCCACAAAATGGTTTTCTTTTGAAAAACTCGATGAAATTTGAATAAAGCGATGTTTTTTGAAATTCTTTTTTTGGTTTTTGGATTTTTGAAAGGGATTACAAGTTGAAAGTGAATTGAAAAAGGGATCGGGCTTGAAAATATTGTTAGAATTGGTTGATTTGATATTGGAAGATGAGTCGGGTCAACATTCGGGTTTGTTCAATGATTGGGTCAAGGTTTTTGGTCGAGGTCAATGCTTTGGTCAAGGTTTGACTTTGGGGACTTGATTTGACATGTGTGGGCTTGGAACCGAATTTGGGCCAAGGCTTGGGCTGATTTTTGTGAGCTCAAGTTTGGTTGTGGATTTGGATTGATCTTTTTGGTTTTGGGTTGGGTTGAGTATGGAATTTGGATCGGGGCTGATGAATATGGGCCGGATGGGTACTTGGGCCGAGTGTGGGTTTTGGGCCGAGATGGATTTGGGCCGAGTAGAGTTTGGGCCGAGTTTAGGTTGTTGGGGCCGAGAGTTTAGGTTGTTGGGCCGAGTTTAGGTTGTTGGGCCGAGTTTAGTTGTTGGGCCGAGCTGGATTTGGGCCGAGTTTAGGTGTTGGGCCGAGCTGGATTTGGGCCGAGCTGGATTTGGGCCGAGTTTAGGTTGTTGGGCCAAGCTGGTCTTGGGCCGAGATGGTTTCGGGTAGAGCCATGTAGAATTGGGCCAGATCATGTGGTATTGAGCCGGTCATGTGGGATTGGGCCTCGATTTGGATGTTGTGGCATTGGGCCTTAGATTGGGTGATGTGGCATTGGGCCTTGGGTTTGGGTCATGTAGTATTGGGCCACATCATGTGGTATTGGGCCGGTCATGTGGGATTGGGCCTCGATTTGGATGTTGTGGCGTTGGGCCTTAGATTGGGTGATGTGGCATTGGGCCTTGGGTTTGGGTCATGTAGTATTGGGCCACATCATGTGGTATTGGGCCGGTCATGTGGGATTGGGCCTCGATTTGGATGTTGTGGCGTTGGGCCTTAGATTGGGTGATGTGGCATTGGGCCTTGGGTTTGGGTAATGTAGTATTGGGCCACATGTATGGGGCCGTGGACTTTGGGTCGAGAGTGGTGTGGTTTGGGCCATGGGTTGGACAATGGGCCGGGTGTGGTGGAATTGGGCCAAGAGTTTGGGCTCTGTTTGGTAGAATTGGGCCAAGAGTTGGGCTCTGTTTGGTAGAATTGGGCCAAGAGTTTGGGCTCTGTTTGGGCCGGATGTAGTGGAGTCGGGCCATGATTTTTTTGCAGGCTTCAAGCTTCGGGTTGTGGGCTTCTGGGTCGGGTATTGGGTTTTTTGGGCTTGGGCTTCGGGTTTTTGGGCTTGGGCTTCGGGTTTTTGGGCTTGGGCTTCGGGTTTTTGGGCTTGGGCTTGGGTTTTTTGGGCTTGGGCTTCGGGTTTTTGGGCTTGGGCTTCGGGTTTTTGGGCTTGGGCTTCGGGTTTTTTGGGCTTGGGCTTCGGGTTTTTTGGGCTTGGGCCGGGTTTTTTGGGCTTGGGCCGGGCAGAATCGGAGTAGGTTTGGGCTTCGAATATTTGGGCCGATTGTGGACTTGGGGCCGTGGACTTGGGTCTTTAGGCTTTGGACTTGGTGGGGTCGAACCGGATTGGGCTTTGGGTCGATTTGGGATGGGCTGAGTTTAGGAGTGGGCTGAGTTTGGGAGTGGGCCAAGCTTGGAGTTGGGGCCGTTTTTTTTTGGGGTGTGGGCCGTGGGCTTGTATATGGGTTTTGGGTTGTGGGCCATGGGTTTAGACTCGGGTTTGGGCCATGATTTTTGGGCTCGGGTTTGGGCCATAGGTCGGGATTGTTCTTGGGCCGAGATTTGGACTTGGGCCGAGATGACTTTGGCTTCAAGTTTGGATTGGGCTTTGGGCCTGGTCAAGGGCAGTTGGGTCAAGTTTGGAGAAATCAGAGAAAGTTTTTTTTTTGAGTTGACTCAAAGTCAAAATGAAGGAAAAGTTTGATGACACTAAATAAATAAAAAAATAGAGAGACAATTTGAATTTCCATTGGATCGAACACTGTTACGGAGGTGAAGTTGTCGACTAAGTGCTCATTTTTATCAAGCTGGATGTACAATTTTTTATCTTAATGAAGGGATGGTTTGGAAAGTTTTATAATAGAAAGGGTTGTTCCCACCGTCCGGACTCTACGGCCCGTTTGAGTGAGACAAGCCCTTGATCCTGAAGGCTTTTCTAGAGTGGGCCTCAAAGGCCCACTAAAAAGGGGTTAATCTAATGAGCTGTCTAAGGCCACCTGTCCTAGCCCGGTTTGGCTAGTTATAGGCTAGGTCTGAGTTAAACTAGATTTGGGCCCAAGTTTAGACAGGCCCAAATAGATCGAGCCCATACGATTTCATCAGTAACAAAATATCATCAACAAAGTGTAGTCGCAAAACTTCAACAGCCACGTAAATAAAGCACATGAATTTCAAAAGCCACCAAACAAATAATATATATACAGAAACTGAGTGTAGGGGGTTATCAAAGCCGCATGTATGAGAGAGTGGATTCCAGAATAACCTAATAACAAATCAGGTGTTTAATTAATCATAGAAGTCTAAATGAGACAGATGACAAAGTGGAGCCCTACTGTGTGGGTTGCTAATTAGTTATTATTCTCACGCTTTTTTTTTTTGTTTTTTCAATGACCAAACAACGGCTAACAGTAGGAAGGAACATCAAAAAGATGAATATACAGAGAAGGAAAACTATACACGGAATACAGGTGGAAGCTGGTATGCAAAGTTAATTAATCTACTGACACAGACTTAGACAGATTTGCCATAGCAAAAGAAAAATCTAACACCAACCGTGGATCCTAAATGGGGGTTTCTAATTCATTTTACTTTCTCATAATACCTATCTTTCAATGACCACACAAAGGTTCCCAGCAAAAGGATTAATAAAAAGAACAAGTATACAACAGACAAGCGACATACATAAAACTGAAAGAATTCTGAAATGAATAACTGATTAAAACACCATTTAACCTAGGCCAACCAGAGCTGAATGAGCATGCTCGCATGGATTCCATTTTGACAGCAAAGAGGATGTAGTATAATTTCCTTACAGAGAATAAATCCCACCAGAGACAGACATGGATTTCATCATACAAACAGACATCAAACCAATACATTGTGGCAAGTTGGCAAGTTCGGGTTCAGAAGGGAGTACCAGGGAAATGAAGACTAAGTTTCCTGCAAAGTTAAACCCCGGACAGACAGATGAGTTAGTGCATATATTCCTCTAGATTAACGGAAGCTTAAAGGAAATTTGAACCAAAGAGTGCAAAACTTAAGGAGTGAGACTGGGGTTCTGCTCCTGTGGGAATGAGCGTAATCATCCTTGGTGGTTGGTGACGGGCTTCTTTTGCTCGTTTAGCAAACAAACACAAGTAATGGTGGAGTACAAAACCGCACAACAAAGTATTAACATGAGAGGCAAGACAAACGGCCCTTAGGCACGCCTCTGGTAACAGATACTGATGTTTGGGTTATGATCACAGGGTAAGCTACGGGCAGAACAAAAAAGAAGATTAGAAATGAAATTCGTGACTGGAGTGGGACCAGTCTCCAACATTACAGAACCAGAAGGAGAGAATGCAAGCTTTCGGACGAGAAGAGTATACAGAGTCGTCACCACAAACACCGACGTCACACGCTACTTAAAACTGAGCACAACTCGAAAGGCATAAACACACTTGGAGATAATGTGAAACTTCTCAGGAGAAAACGATTCTTAACATCCCGCCATGTCCATGGACTTCCAAGTCCACACCAGGCTAGATACTCACCCGAAAATGATAACAACAACGTGGCAGATACCGCGGCTTAATCGAAAAAGTAACCGAGCGAGGAGAAGATGATAGCCATAGTCGAGACAAAACCCGAGATCAAACAACTCCTCCCGACTCAACACGCAGAGGAACGAAATGAGTAAAAACAAAATACGGGTCCCAAAATAGGAAATGCATGCTCTCACATTCGAAATCAGGGAACCATGAAACTGAAGGTTCGAGGCCCCGATTTCGTTTTTCGTTGAATGAAGGAAGAAAAACACAGAAAACGAAAGAGAGAAGAGGAGCAATGCAGCGGTTTGGCTCCCATGCCAGAAACATATTCTCGACGGAGCCAAGTTTGTGCTATCATCGGCTCACGCCTTTAGCAAAAACCAGTCGAAGCAGCGGAATAAAAACGAAAACAAAGAGGAGGTGGTTGAAGCGCTAAAGGAGTTCGACAGGGAGAAGGAAACCCGAATCCACTTACACTGTTGGTAATATGCGGAGTGATTTCAAAAAGCCAGGGAGCCCGGGGATGGTTTGTGGTGTCTGAGAGGACGAGGCGTTAGTGGTGGTGTCTTCGGTGAAGACGGAGACGGCGACGGTGATTTCAGGCGAGGACGGGTGAAGTCGACGATGGAGAAAGGCGAATGGGTGGGCAATTCCTCTGGGTTTTTCTTTTCTCAAGTTTGAACTCAGGCAACGATCAAAACGGGAGAATAGACAGACAAAGGGAATGAATAAGGTTGGGATTGCTGCTGCTCTGTAAAAACCGTGTCTCTACTGTAGTTTTATAAGGTTGGAATAGGGTTTCCCAATACTTACTGCATGTGTTTTATTCCTGGGCTGGACCTTGATTTTGGGTTCTTGGGCTATGTCTGGGCTGACTGAAAGAGAGAAAGGGAGTAACTAAAAAAAAAACGAGGCTAAAGTGCTATTACCGAGTATCGAACTCGGGTTGCCCAGCAGCACTCCTCACCCCTTACCCAGTTGGACTAATGCGGAACTCGGCATGTGAGCACAGAAGATTACTAATATTCTCTGACACGAGTTAAAAGAAAGGAAAACGCCATCTTGCTTGCGCCAGGAATCGAACCTGGGTTAGTAGACTGCCTAATGGGTATGCTGGCCAGTTACACTGGATCGACTTTCAGTATGTTTGTGGGAGAAATAATACGAGATCTCTCATTTCGACTGGATAATTCTCCTAAGAAGCTGTGCACTCAAAAGAAAATATGTACAATAAAAATGAGACGACTAATCTAATGACATAAAAGTATGAAATACAATTAGGAATAAGATTCAAAAACGTAACGAGATAAAAATAAAAGAATAGCATATGTACCTGAAATAATGAAAATTAATGCTCGTATTGAAGATAAAACACTTAAAATAAATGGAAAATAAGAGTAGTAAAAAGGACACACGAAATAATAAAAATAGTGACTGTAAAACGGAGAAAAAACAAAAGGAAATAATAAACAACAAAAAAATATAAATTGATCGAGTATATAAAATAATATGAGGTAATAACAAAATCGTGAAGTATTTTAAAACAAAGCAACAAAAAAAGTAACGAAATGAAGTCAGTCAAAAGCAGATTTCAACAAAAGCTCGTGCTCCTTTTCCATAGGAATGTGAGGTTTAAATGTCGGGAAAAAGAAATTCCTTTAGTTGAAAACGGGGACGACCGTCTTGTTTCTGAAAGCATGTTCATTTTTTAAAATTTGATTTTAAAATAAAACGGGTGAGAATTTTTGGTGTCTACAGATGGCTCCCCTTGATTCAATTCTGCAATTGAAGGCTTGCAGAATTGGATCAAGGTTGACGGGGCGCCAAAAATTCTCACCACGGCTTACGATTTGCTCTTATGGGCGCGGGTGCACGGGGACTTATGACGGGCCCCAGATTGCGGTGATTGATGGTATGAGGACTAATGACGGGCCTCAACTAGATCTCGGTGTCTAGCTCTAGGACTAATGACGGGCCTAGAATACGATCAATCAACCTATGCATGAGGACTAATGACGGGCCTCAACTAGATCTCGGTGTCTAGCTCTAGGACTAATGACGGGCCTAGAATACAATCGGTATATGGGTTATGCATGAGGACTAATGACGGGCCACAACTAGAACTCGGCGTCTAGCTCTAGGACTTATGACGGGCCTAGAATGCATCTTCGAAATGTATGAGGACTAATGACGGGCCTCAACTAGTTCTCGGCGTCTAGCTCTAGGACTAATGACGGGCCTAGAATACAATCGGTATATTGGTTATGCATGAGGACTAATGACGGGCCTCAACTAGAACTCGGTGTCTAGCTCTAGGACTTATGACGGGCCTAGAATGCATCTTCGAAATGTATGAGGACTAATGACGGGCCTCAACTAGATCTCGGTGTCTAGCTCTAGGACTAATGACGGGCCTAGAATACAATCGGTATAAGGGTTATGCATGAGGGCTAATGACGGGCCTCAACTAGATCTCGGTGTCTAGCTCTAGGACTTATGACGGGCCTAGAATGCATCTTCGAAATGTATGAGGACTAATGACGGGCCTCAACTAGATCTCGGTGTCTAGCTCTAGGACTAATGACGGGCCTAGAATACAATCGGAATAAGGGTTATGCATGAGGACTAATGACGGGCCTCAACTAGAACTCGGTGTCTAGCTCTAGGACTTATGACGGGCCTAGAATGCAATTGAAAGTACAAAACTCGTTGTTCTGAGTGGTTGATTGAAGGATGATTCTGGCTGTGGATTGGTCCATGATTTGATGCTTTTGGTTGCTTCCGTGAGGGATGTGATGGTCTAATGCTTTCGGTCGATGTCGCCTTTGACTTGGTCAGTGTGGGACTTTTGTTTTGGTTTTGTTTTTTGTAGTCTTGGCCCGATGTGCACTATGGTTTCGGGATTCGGTATGACCTTTGGCTCCAGAGTTCGAGATGGCTCCGGTATGGCTCTCGAGTTTTTAGTTTTTTGTGATTTTGTGATTGGTTTTTGAATGGATGGTTTTTTTGTTGTATGAATAAGCGACTTTGGGAACTCGGTGGTTTTGATATGGTCGAATGGCTTCGATATGATCAAATGGCTCTGGTATGATCGAATGGCTCCGGTGCGGTTGGGTGGCTCTGGTGCGGTCGGGTGGCTCTAGTGTAGTCGAATGGCTCCGACATGATTCATGACCCCATTGTGAGCAATGGCTCTGGGAAGGTTGACGGGTTTCGATTTGGATTGAGATTTTTGGGATGATTGGTGGGTTTTGATTTAGTTTGGATTTCGAGTCGAGTGGTGGGTCGATGTGATTTACTGTGGTTGACAGTTTTTTTGTTGCAGATGAATGGCTTTGGTATGGTCAGTTACGGCTTCAGGTTCTTCGAGATGTGGCTCCGGGATAGCTCGGGATGGCTCCAGGGAGGCTACGGGATGGATCTATTGGTGATGACGAGGAAGAAAGGGGAACTTTTGCCTGTGAGGTGGTCACACCCTGAGCGGGCTGCCTACGTACTCAATTCCGTATTGAGATCAGACCATACGTAGTTTGAAACTTTATAGGCAAGACCCTGGTGATGAAATGGATTTGAGGTGGCTCCCGTATCGTTATCAGACTGTTGGGATGACCCCTGTGTAATTCCAAGGATGGTTTCAATGTCGGATGATGGCTCCCGCATGGCTCCAGTTTGGTTCTTGATATGGTGTTGATGAGGCTCGAGCATGATGTTGGATGGCTCCGGAATTGTCTTCGTACAGCCTCGGATGGCTTTAGCTTGGTTCGATGTAGCTCGAGGATAGCCCAAGATGGCTCCGAGATGGTTCGATGTAGCTTGATAATGGTCTGGGATGGCTCTAGTTGACGTCTTTTGATCCAAAGTTATGCTTCAATAGCTGCAACTGAAGTCGATTTTCAGCGAGACTAGGTAGAGTTCTTACCAGTCAGATGTTGAAGGTGAAATGGTTATGATGCATGCAAATACTAAGTGCTAGATGAGATGCAAGATGCATATAGTTTTTTTTTTTAGAGAAGGTATGGCTCTATCTCTATTACAATGAGGTTTACGAATATAAGACATCTTCGGTTCGATCTTGAGTGATTGTTGAACTGAAATGCGTGAATCGCTTTCCTCTCAGGGAGGGATGTGGGTCAATCTCTCGTGAGTATGGCCATGTGTGCTAAATGGTGTGACGATACTCTCGATGGTCGGAGCAGTATTTTCCTTAGAATTCCTTTTGAGGTTCTGGACTCTCCGATCCTTATAAATTCCTTGCCTGTAATGGGGTAGGATGTTTATGTTTTGGTGTTTAGAATGAAGATTCACTCGCACTCATAAGACCTTGTGGTGTAAGGTCACACTCATTCGCTCATGGTCCCTTTGGTATGACGGGATGTGTTGATAACAAGTACGAAACTTATGATTCATGCTTCAGATCGGTACTTTCAGTTAACGCTTATCAACTAACGAGTCGGAGGTCTTTTATTGGGTTATGACGGGGCTGAGGGGTATGATGTATGTCACATGGGACTGGAGGATTTGTTTGGGAATTGTGGAGTTTTTGTGCAATAGAGGATATGTATCACCTTTGCCATGGGTGGAATGATTAGACAGGTTTCGATAACCTCTTGGTTTCTTTAGGCTCATTGGTCCTTTGGATCCGTTTTGCTCCTTCTTGCTTCTTCTGGCGTTCGATTTGAACTTTCTTCTCATTTTGTTTTTTGAATTGAATTTGGTTCATCACCTTTCTCAAGTGTTCTCAGCTTTGTATTTTGGCTTTCAGCTTTGGAGTTGCATTGACTCATCGATCTTCTTGAACATTTTTTGTTCTTTTTTGGTGTTTGCTTTGGAGATGCATTGACTCACTGATTTCTCAGAACATTTCATTTGTTGTTTTTTGTGAAAGATGGTGGGGAGAGACCATGGCTCTGGCTCCTTCGAGATCCTCTATTGCAAGGGTAGGTAAGTATGTGTATGTGAGTTGGCATGTTGTGGAGTTCACAGAAAAAGGTTTATCGTGAAAGGCTCAGCGGGGTTTACTAGGGATTATGTTAGGGCAATCAAAGCTTTTTGGTTTTGTGGAGATTTTTATTCCTAAGTACCTCGTCATTCTCATTAGTCAATGATTGTTTTCTTACTATTCAGATCTTTGCATGCATCACGGTTCATATCCCGTTTATCGACATTGAACTCGCTATGTATTGTGCCTCTCCATGTGCTGAAGGAATGCACATGTCGCTCATGGTTTTACCTCGATTGGCTCTCTCTACCTTCCCTCATCGCTTAGGGGATTGCCCAGTATCCTCGTTCAAAACTCAAGGAAAATACCGCTCTTTGCACACTACTCACCTGGTTTGTGGTGCTGATTTTGATTAGACCCTTGTGTTCATTGACGGGTCGAGAGTTTAGTGGTTCACGCACTCTGTTCAATCAATCTCTTAAGATTTTCCCAAAGATGTCATTTCGATACGAGAGTATGCAAATGCGACTATCTACAATGCAATCTATTATGGTAATATGGAATTACTACGTATAAGATGCGTGAAATGCTGAGAATGATGAATGGAGATGGTTGACTTTGGATTTTGACCAAATGTTTTTTTTGTGTTTTTTTCTTTTTGGATGTGATGTATGTGTGGTAAGGCTACACCTAGTCTCGGTTGAGTCAGTTCCAAATGATGTTCTATGAAGCTCATCCCATCACCATTGGCCTTGAAGGTGGTCTATCTTTTGGGGTCGCTGTCGGGGTAGTAATTCTCAAGTGAGGTCGGGTTGGTGATTGGCTCCTGAATTTGAACTTTTAGGGAGTAACAACTCCCGCATGGTGCCTCCACGGTATGACACACTCTTTTCCCTTTTGGTCACTGGCATGCATGGTGATTCTGATTGGGAGAGGTTTGAACTCGGTTTCTTTTCTATCCCTCTGAGATCGGGCTCTGGCGGTCGAGATATTGGGATGAAAGATGGTATGTGGTGTGGTGACAATGACACACATGATGTTGAATTTTTTCTGAGGTGGATAGGATTTGTGTATGTTTGTCGAATTTGGACTGACTGAGAATGCATGGGACTTTTGTAATGAA